>BQNB010050396.1:0-37597 GCA_026074375.1 Tanacetum coccineum | reverse complement strand
TTATTCGTTATGCTCTCAAAATGACGAATATGAGCATGAGGCTCTTCATCATGACCTCCTCGAAAAATTCAATTTTGCACAAGATTGATGAGAGAGGATTTTAGTTCAAAATTTTGAGCATTAATGAGCGGTACAACTATAGCACTTTCAAACCCCCCCGGTGGGAGCTTGAAGTTGCTCGGCCATTGGAATCTCGGGTTCCGGAATGAGAGGGATTGCCTCTTGTTGGTGTCGAGAACGTCGACGATTGCGTCTTCTTGGAAATGTGTATTCCAAGGAAGAGCGAGTGCGCATGCACTAGTGAAAATAAGAAAAAAAAAAGAATTTGAGATTAAGAAGATTATTTTTTTTGGGAGAATTTTACAATTTTTAGTATTTATGAAGAAGGAAAACAAAAATTTAAAATATTTTTGGTAACGGTTTATTACAAGCTTCACGATAAGTCTCCAAATTTACGCACAAGTGAGCGGAAAAGCTTAGCGAGCCGCAATGACTACTTAGAAAGTAGCTATCACTTTTCCTTAAACTCACCTTATAGTTTGTAAACTTAAAGGTCCGTCGTACCTCGCAAGTAACTTACGATTTGTTTTGTTGTTTATTGGAATGGTTTAAGATGGATAGCTAGTATCCAAATTTGTTTATTTATTTATTTTTTATATTAATTCGATAGGAATCGAATTAATGAATTTTTTATATTTTTTTATACAAAAATAGCAAAATAACTTCCAAAGGAAGGGTCTTCAAAACTCTACTTCGACGAATATCCTCAAAAATCGTTCACGTCTTCCCCGGCAACGGCGCCAAAATTGATTTCGTGATAAGTATAGTATATATCTCTATAGTGCAAACTTTCACTAACCAAGATACCGTAAGTAATTAATCACTTAGGAAAGTAATTAATACACGGGTCGTAAATTCCTCGAAGAAGTCGTGAATTGAGATTTGGGAATAATTCGGATTCGAGTTAAGAATGATAAAGGATTTTTGGATTTTTGATTATACTACAAAAATAATAGCACAATTAAACTATAGAAACGATTAAAGAAACTAAAATAAATTAACTAGCACGAAAAATTAACAAATGTGAATTAAAATCGTGAGCTAAAACGAGAATTTAAAATCTAAGCACTTCTAATAACAAACTTTTTACCTAAAAATCACAAATTTTAAAAAGAAAATTTTAGGAAAAAGAATTAGAATTTTTTAACTATTTTTGAATTTTTTATGAATTTTTAAAGAAAAATGAATTAACAAAAATAAACTTTTTCTAAAAATTATCACTAAAATTCTACTTTTATTTTTTTAAAATACTAGATTTAAAAAGAAAATTATTGCAAAAAGAATTTTAATATTTCAACTATTTTTCTATTTTTTATGAATTATTTAAGAAAAAGAAATTAACTAAGATCTATTTTAATTCCTAGAAAATACAAATTTAATTGGAAAAATAAAGAAAAATGGTTTTTATAAACTAGAAAGGTGCAGAAAATTAATGGAACAAAAAGCCCCAATTTTTATACCCTAATTGTGCCCTAATTTTACCAATTAAAACTAAACCATAAATTTATTTAAACTAATTCTTAAAATATTAAATCAATTTATTATTCTAGAAAGAACAAGGTAGAAATTGTAAAAGACTAAAGTAAAGGGTAGGCGGGCAAACTATTATGAATTTACACTACAATGAAAACGGGTACCCCTGAACTATGGGAAAAATACAAAATAGACCTCGCGACCTAGCTTATTTTTGCTTATTGAAAAAGTGAATTTCAGCTAAAACTTAAAACATGAAAATTATTAAAGAGCTTATACTCTACAACTTTAATGAAGACACTTTCTACTTTTAACAACTTAACAAGCTAGAAAATTAAGCTTTTGGATTCTGTTACAGAAACTAAGGGTTTAACAGTCTTTTTAAGTTTTTGGCTTATTTCTAGCTTATTTCTACATGAAAGTGAAAAACAAAAAAAACTATATGATGCTTGTAATGTGTACTAAAGATATCTAGAGAGAAATAAGCTAAGTATTAACAAGAATATCAAAAAAAGTGATCTTAATTGGTGCAAGTTCAGCTTATAACTATTTTAAGCTTTTTCTAATAAGCTAAAAAGCTTATTTCTAAACCTAAAAAGCTTAAATTCTGAATATAAGCTATTCTATGGATTTTAAATCTAACCTAGATAAAAGGTTTTTCAAAATTTTAACTAGAAATGAAAATTCAAAATGAAATAAGCTAAAATTCTTACACTGCTGCTATACTACCTTTGCCAGAATCTAAAAGCTAATCAACAGCTTAATATTGAAGGTTTAAAGCTTATCTATACTAAACTAATGGAGAACTATGGAAATGCTTAAAATCAAATTCTAACTCCTAATTACTAAAGCTAAAAAGCTACTATAAAATGAATAAGAAACTGTTGTTGCTGATGCAACTATTGTTGCTGATGCAACTATTGTTGCTGATGCAATTGGCATCAGCTCAAATGCAGACTGAATTACCTCCTTAAAAACTCTTACACTAACTCAATACATGTATTTAAACCTGTATTAACTAAGCTTGGACTCTAAAATACCTTGAATCACCTAACACTAAAATTACTTGAACACAAAACTGTCCTGGTGCTAGTTTAACCTTTTTAAACTCAAAACTCTTAAATTCTACAAACTAAATTCTAAATTCTTTTTAAAACTTTATAATATGATCTAACTCAGCTAAATGAAGTAATTTGACAAACTAGTTTTGACTTTAAAGGTCAAAGTATCCTAAATCCAAACACTACTTATAAAATTCTGTCTAACCTAACTTGAACTCAAAATCTATTTTAAAGCTTAAGCTCAAATCTTATTGTACTTAAGAACTATATTTAAAAGCTAAGACAACTAAAACATTTTATCTACTCATACTAAAAATTACCTAATTTAGCTATTTGAGCTCTAAAAGTCCTAGCTTATTAATAGGAAATGAACACTTTCTCTCCTAGCTTCTTCTACAATTTGACAGAATTGAAAAATAATGAGACCTAAATGAATTGACTTAGACAGCTTAAAACTATTACATCTATAATCTAATCTAAACAAAATGAGCAGGATTAAGCATAAGATTCCAAAAGAATAAGCTAAATGAATTAAGCAAACTAAATGCTAAATTGAAGTTTAGAAAAGGAAACCTAAGATTTTAAGTAGTCTCAGACCTAGCCACTCTATCTGAATGAGTGGCTTAAAGCATGAACCTAATGGCTTCCAAAGAAATCATCATAAACTAAATTGAGCTTATTTGAATAAAGTTTGACTTAGTTTGACTTTTTTGAAAATTTTGACTTGAGTAGAGTAAAATGAGAACAGCTTGTAAAAGCTTATAAGAGCAACTAGAAAAGCTTTTAGAGCAGTATTTAAGAAAATTAGAAGCTTAAAACTCAAAATGAACTTTTTATTAAAAGAGTAACAATTACAAAAAACTTAAAGGTAAAATTACAACTGGAAATTAAATCTACTAACTAACCACTCTAAACTGAACATTTAAATTTCTATTTATAGATAAAAAATGCTGAGAGGATGTAAGCTCGATCATTTTTAGCCATCGAATCCCTATAGATTGATTTATGGCCGTTGATCTTGAATCGATGAGGTGTTCGAGCCAATGAGGGCTTGACACGTGTGAAAAGTGACCTGGAGAAGCTTTGATACGAGGTTGTGTGAGTTTGTGAAGACGGGAGAAAGGTTATTTGTGAAGTTGGGTTTGTACAGGTTTTGGGCGGGAAAACTCGTTGGAAGGTAGTTAGGGTAAGTTTGACCCGCTTTTATGTTTAAATCTTTGGGGAAATTGCAATACGAGTCCTTGTCTTCTTATTGCACAAATGTAGTGTAAAAGAAGTTCCAAAATTGACATATTTGGCCCTCGTGCTTTCTATTTCCTTTTTCCCTTTATTAAATCATCTTTCTCACTTCAGCAACTTTGGCCCTTTAACTTTTCATTCATCCAAATGAAACCTTGAGCTTTGTAAACTTGACATTATAAATCCTTTGATTTTCATTGGCTTTCCTTTCTTGCTGTATCGGGCTGATCCGGCTTTTGATTTGGCTCTATTCTTTTTCTCTTGTACTTGTCTTCTCCGTTTCTTGTCGGTTTTTGATTTGTTTTTGCTTCTTTTTGTCTTTATTATCCTTTCCTGCACAATAGACACAAAAGCACATATTTTTCTATCCTTTTGGCATTATTTGGCTTTTATTTGGCAAAATCCTGGGTTTTTAATATGTACAATTAAGCATTTATCAAAATTCCCCAAACTAAAGGATTGTCGTGTCCTCACGCAATGTTATCAAGTGTACACTTTGTATTAAGCTACAAAAACTATGATGTAGTAATCCAATTACAGTCAACTAAATATGTGTTATGTTTTATATTAATACACTTGTTTAAATGAAGAGTAGCCTGTTAACTTTTACAAATTTACTGGTTGATAACTATCCATGACTATCTTTTTCCACCTAACAATGTGTTACAAATAAATGTTATTAAGATTAATTTTAATGTAGTAGGACTTCAAAGAAGTTGTAATGCGTTTGAATACAACAGGTTCACACTAAAGTCCAATATGTCTGAACACACCATGGTATGTTAAGTTTTTTTTACATATCACAACAATGAACTTCAAAAACCAATTGCAGATTTAAAAACCCTCGCTAATAACGGACTTGAAGTATTCGTTAAAACATTTATAAGGTTTTTGTATTTGCTAATAAAGGCATACCTTAAAACGAAGCCAAGTCTGGTCTTTCTTCTTAAGACTCATTTAGCAGTGCTAGTCAACAATCTTGTTTCATCCAAGTTGGGTTATAAAGCGTGAGGCTACTATAACTAAAAAACAAATTCAGTATTGGCCATTCTATATGTTCAAGAGATGCCCTTTACAAAAACATAGATTCAAAGTTTCAAACAACAATCATAATATCTTCAACCTTGGGACCATTAACAACCATAAGACATACATATGAACGTCCAAAATGTCAGGTTTAATGGGCCACTTTTGAGATATTAACAAACTATGCACTTCTATATCTAATAAAACAAGCAATCATGACTTTTGGAAGAAAAAAACATGTAATGCCTAATAACTACTTAACAGCAAAGTAAACGGCTTCACAATGGCGTAGAAATGACTTGTTAACTAATAATATACATGTTTTACATAAAAAATGTTTATCCCTAACATTGTATCTACTTGACTACTTTCACCATTTATGTAACTATCTTCTAGAACATAGGCATAGTCAGAAGCATGAAAATAATTCTACCAACAGAAACTTGCAATTACATATACCCTTAAAAAAAAGCATAAACACAAAACTTGCAATAATTTCTTAAAATTGCAAGTATGTGGTCTCAAATTTCTTCTATTAAAAACTATATTCAACGTATTTCCTACAAAGCGTGCTGTAATTTCTCAAACCCTACAACCCGCATAAGGCCTTTGTGCCACGTGGCACCTACAACGCGCATAAGGCCTTTATGCTTCTTACTTGATTTCTGTAATATAAAATAAATTTAATGAACATTGTGGGTGTGTTCGCTAGAAACCTCACGAGACTATAACTCGTCCACTCGGGATACCGGGGGGTTTAAAAGCTTATTGCATACGTTAAATGCAACTGTGATGCCAACGAAAGTGTGCTTTAGTATTTTACGGTTTTTTTGTAGTTGTGTCTATTTTGAAGATTAAATAAATAAGTGGAGGTTGGATTGGTGGCATTTTACACTTGGGGACATATGTATTCGGATCAGTGTATTATATGTGGTTGAATTCACATGCTTCTGTTGGCGTTCTGTTTCACGCCGTATCTTTCAAAATTCAACCGAGCACTTATGAGCCCCGAGAAGTTTCGTTTCTCTTTTATTTATTTTTCCCGCTTGTCCTACTTTTTAGTTATTTTCTAATTAAGCATATTGCTCAACTTAGGTGTGAGGGGAAAATGAATTGGAAAATCAGACCTAGATAGGAGGGTGGGAGTGAGGCGGCAGAAAAAAAGTAAAAGAAAAGGAGGGATGATTTTGATTTTTGAGGAAAAAGTAGGCGGGATAAGAGAGCGGGGATGCTTAATTTTTTAGGAATTGAACATTTTTTGTTATAAGAAATTTGAGATTAAATACATTATAAAAACTATCATTAGGCGCTAGCCGGGCGGCCGGGTACCGCTTAGCGATTAATCAGGGATTAATCAGATTAGGTTTTTTTATATATAAAATTTTAAATTATATGCCCGATTTGACCGATTTTTGTTCGATTTGTTCGATTTATGTTGGTCGATTTATGCCCAATTTTACCCATTTTTATCCGATTAATAGACATGTTGACTGATTTTTTACCAAACCGATTAGTGAAAATTCGAGCGGTCAATCCCCGCCTAGCGCCTAGGCCGATTTTTGCAACACTAATAAAAACTAGGCGAGTACCCGTGCATAGCAGCGGAAATTCTCAGCGGCAGACATTTATAGATATGTGATATTGTAGTAAGTGTTTCGCGTAACGTTTAAACATAGAACGTGAAAATATCAAAATGCAATTGCAAACTCTTGTAACATTGGATAATCCAACTCAAACAAAATATATTAACATGTATCAAATAACGTATAGTAACATTTAGTGAAACCGAAAATAAAACATTACATAATTTATGAGATAACTAACAATGCACGTTACTCGTCACGTAAAACTTCTTGGTCCACGACATTTGGGGTGTAGACTCATCCTTAACCAAACTCTTTGGCATGCTTCACTAATACCTTTGTAGTTTAGCGTGATATCCCTCTAGACCACGCAGCATAAAGTTGGTCATGCGAGAAAACAAAGTCCTGCAAATAGACTCCCACATTTAGAATTGTTTGGCCCTGAGCTTTATTGATAGTCATCAAAAAGCTAAGGGGCACGTGGAATTGTGTTCACTTTCATTTGAAAGGGAACATGTCTTATTTAGATGGAGCAAGAGGAATTCTTGGCAAGAGCACTATAACTCCAGCGTGTTGCCCGACGGCACTTTCAACATCGGTGACATTAAGATCACAACCTTTACATATCAACCTCGTGCCATTACATAATCCATTTTCCGGACCGAAATTGCTTAAAAGAATAATCGTGCATCCAATTTTCAAACGCAAGTAATAAGGGCAATCCACTCACGTTGAGCGAGCTTAAGAATTCCAAAGGATAGAAGTTGTTTGTGTCGTTTTCTGCTTTGTCAAAACTATAAAAAAACCTTTTCTTCGCCATGATATATGTAAATCAACAGATCATTAATGTTGTCAACATGTTCATTTTTAGTTGATACGACTGTCCAACTCTTTTGTGAATAAATGTGATCCTATTCAATATTTTTGCATATTTTTGTCACCTAACAGATGTATTCATATTTTTTACTTTTTCCAAAACATATATTATATGACATGTTTTATTTTGCTTCCATGCATGATGGTATTTAATACAAGAAACTCGCTATGACGTATTCAAAACATAAGTCGACTTACCATCATTTATATTTATCCGATTAGACAATTAAGAATAGTACAACTAATTTCAACAGAAAGAGACTAAATATAACCAATACAAATCACATTACATCAAGCAATATAGTACAGTCCATTTTTAGCGATGCGGACTCAATACAACCCGACACACTAGTTGATATTGTATATGAGTTTTAGCTCTAATGGCTAAAGCCCATACGACCATAGTCGACCCACCAAGCTAAAGACCCAATATATTTTTAGGTTCTTACCACTCAAGAGAAACCGAACATGCGATTAGTCTCATCTCATACCCTAACTTTATCACAATCATTGTTTTACGTACTATACGTAAACATTAGCTATAATATGGTACCTTATTAGAACATATAACTCAACTACCAACGAGTACACAATACAAACTCATTGCAACACATAAAAAACCAATACAACTCATTGCAACATTATACAATACTAAACCAATGGGGGTGACCCAGTGGTAAGGGCTTAGCCTTTAGGACGAAAAGTGCCTAAAGATCTTGGGTTCGAACCCTAGGGATAAAATTAATCCCCCATTGGCCAAGGAGGTTCACCTGTCTTGACTCCGGGCTATCCAAAATGATAGTCGGCCCTGGGAATAGTCGGCTTGCAATGTCAAGTCGGAGACCCAGGTTATCAAAAAAAGAAAAAAAATTATACAATACTATACGAATTTGCACCGAATAATTAGAAATGAATAAACATTCAAAATCTGTTGCAAATCCATAACAAGTTATTTATAAATTTCTAGTGAATTTACATACAAAAACTAATAATGGTATATATTGCATAACAATAACAATTATTTCAAAATTTACAACAGCAATACTAACAAAATATTGGAAACAAATAGAAAACATACTTTTATTGGTTACCGTTGCAAATCCGTAACAATTATTTTGTAAATTATAGAAGGATTGAATAAACTTATAAAAATAAATAAAAATCAAGTTATGATCGTGTTTCGTTGCAAAACCTTAGCAATTATATAATAATTGCAACGATTTTGCAACGGAAACTAATAATGTATTATTTTATATTTACTTCATATATATTGTTTCAAATATATTAATGATTTTGCAATGGATTTGCAACGAATTATTAAAAACAAATTGAAATTAAATTACTATAGTTCTTCTTGCAAATCTGTAACAATTATTAAAATTTTGTAACGATTCTGCAATGAAAACTAATAATAGTTTATTATTTATATATTTGTTAACACTTTGTTGCAAATTCATTGCAAATTTTGAATTAAACCTAACGGATTTGCAACGGATTATTTAAAAATAATTAAAAAGGATATTAATTTAACTTTTGCAACGGGTTTTTGTGTCATTGCTAATCCGTTGCAAATATGTTGCAAATCGGTTGCAAATTTGCTACGGAAAATTTCCGTTACAAATTCCCGTAGCATTTGCCCAGTTGTGTAGTAGTGAACGCTTACTCGATTAGTTTTTTAAATGCTTAATTGTTAGTTTTGATAAAAAAAAAAATTTGAAGGAGTTGTGGTCATGCTTAATTGTTAGTTATGATCATTTTTAAAATGTTAAATCTTCCTTTCAGAAATATAAAAGCAATTTATGTTAGGTTATTGTAGACACGCCTTATCTATGAGATTACTTTTGCTAGTTTTTTGTTCAATTTACTTCATGTTGTCGTAAATCGATTTGGTTTACGTTGTATGATTGCATGTCTATTTTTTTAATATCGGAGAAGTCCAATTGTTACACGAAGCCAAACCCGTAGCAAAGCTGGTTCTCGTTCTAAAATTTGATTGATATAAGTTTTAAAATGAGTTGCTAGTTATAGGCTAATATGTTGATGTGCAACTATTTGTAGTGTAGATTACAAAGTATATAAATGTGTTTACTGAAAGATGGAATATTTCCTATGTCGCCCTAATGTACAATGAAGATCATATATATGCATTACATCATGGGCCTAACACAAATACTACAATAATATAAACAAGGCTGATGGGCCTCATATAAATAACCCGCTAACATCCCCCCGCAGTTTGAGCGGGAGAGGAACGAACACTCAAGCTGGAGCGAAACTCATCAAACAATGCAGTAGGTAGACCTTTAGTAAAAATATCCGCGTACTGATAACGCGACGGAACATATGATCACGATGCTTCAATTACCTTCAATACTCAATAAACGTGATGTATTCCGAATCTAAAAAAGATGGTTTGGTTTTTTGTTTTACAATAACCAAAAAGTTTTTGGTTTCTATTCATACATCGAACATGTAATTTGTTTACATAATCTTAGAAACCGATCTATTATATAAACCTTATCAACGGTGTTTTAAGGCCCCGTGAATTAAATTATATACCAAAAAAAAAGATTATGTAATTTGTTTACATAATCTTAGAAACCGATCTATTTTTTATGTTGTTCTTAGATTATTTTAGTCTTTTCCAAAGTTATATACTCTCAAATTTATATACCATAAAAGTTTAAATATATTTTATAGTGTTTGAGTCATTTATATTTATCGTAAGTTAGCATTAATATTTTCGATTCACGAAGTTAACATGTAATTTATATATGTAATACCACAAATCGATCTCTTATAAAAACACTGTCAACTATTTTTTAAGGCCCCGTGTCACGGGTCAATAAACTAGTAATTTATATTCATAAGTTAAACCATGCAGAACTGAATGATTTCATTTAACCACAAACCGTCCAGGCAAAACGAGATTCTTTCACAACTCCTTTTCCAGCCTTCAAATTATAGTATCTAGACACAATTGCCTTAAAAATATTAGGTGTGTTAAGTAATCAAGACTAAAAAAGAATTAACATTTCACATTATTCATCAAGTCACTAACTTTATCCCATTTGAAAGGGTTGTATATTCACTCTCAAGCACTTTAACGGGATAAAATAAATTGCTAGAAAGAAACTGATTCAAATTGATGGAATGTTACAAACCAGTAAAAAGTTGCAACATATGTGTACTTCCAATAAACAATGCCTTATTGATCAATGATATATTGATATCATCTGAAAGAGTATTAAAGAACACAATTATAAATGAACAATGGATCGGATCACCGAACCAATAAAAACCATAACTTTTGTTATATAAGAAGAACATGATAGATTTGCAACTCGGTGTTTCTCATGTTAAAAATAAGTTGCATAGCAAGAAGTGTTAAACAAACTATTTAAATTGCTCATGATGATAAAAGATTTCGGGAGACCTGGTAAAAAAAAAGCTAACAATGTGGCGGATTCAACTCTCATGATATTCAAAAACTTTTCTTGAGATACTCACCATAATTATAGGTTTATTAAGTTATCAAGCAAAAATTTTTCCCAACAGACGTAGCTCTGCTGGTAATAAATAGTCATGTGAAGCATTTGAGCCTTTAACGTAGTTGCCGAAGCGTCCTAACAAATTAATTTGAAACAATGAAGTAGCCAATTATGTATTAACGTCGTACAATTCCTCGATAAAGTATATGAATTAATGGAAATGATCGTTGCTGTGCTCTCGAAGGTCTTACGGTTAAGATAATTGGGAGAGATGGTTCATAACAAGTGCATCTGTTCCGTTTTGTATGACAAGCAAAACGTTACACTCGTTATGATAACTTGTTCGGACCAGTATCAAAATCCTTATTCATGCCCATATCAAGCGGACAATTGATATCTGAAAACGCTCCACAATCACCAAAGTTTCATGGTTTTGACAGCTTGCACTAAAACCATTTCTCCGTATTATAAACCAGGATCTGATGAGTTTTAATAAACTCGGTTTTCTTCTCCACGGTTGGAGCACTCTATCTTTTCTTAAACTATGGATCAATCGAACGTTCATTAAACAAAGCTGAATTTTCACGTTCCAAATATCGTTCAAAGCTGCAATCTTCACAAAAAGCCTGCACAAAGAAACAAACAAAATAATTCAAACAAAGCTAACCAAAACCAAAATACAAACATAATTGTTTCTTAACTTTTTTAGCACATAAACCAACTTTACAATTGCAAAGTGGCATTAATGTTAATTTAAGGCTTCACTGGTTTTCGAATTTGCACATCATGTCTGACACTCACATCCAAAAGATTTGACAAAAAAATCAGGAATTTGGTACCTGTATGAGCTGAAATAGGTATCTGCATTAACATAAATAAAATAATATAGAAAAGTAAGACAATAACGAAACCAACTTTCAACAACAGTTTCTAACATTTTTTTTTAAATATTACCTATATTAAACTCTTAAACCACCATAGACTCATAAGGCAACCATAGACTGATATTGGTTAAAAGCATACTATTTACAAAAATCAAACAATGTGAATTGCATACATGTAATTTAAGATTCCCCCTTAACTAAAAATCTCATATAACACAAACTACTAAACACGATGTTCGTTTTCTCTATTTATACATGTCTAGTGGTCTGGAAACCAACTTCTCGTTTGTGAATATTTAAATCATCAAATCACGTACGTATATATATGTCAAGTATGTGTAAACAAAATAATTTGTTTAGAAAGAGACGTGCAGCTTAATGATCGAGCAGCAACTCATATTTACCTAAATACACAGCAATCTTAGCTGCAAGTATATGTAGCCAATTTGGCAGCAATCTTCCACCACAAATACACAGCAGATTTAATATATAATACTTTTCCAATCCCTTTTCCCTTTTCATCCTCTATAGGCATCTCATCTTCCGCGTCCATTAAGGTCAACTGCCACCCTTTTACTTTCTTATCTATAGCAGCCACAAAAAAAATAACGTTCTTTATTCCTAAAAACAAAAGCGACTTTTGTAGGAAATAGTCATGTAGAATAACAGAATAGTAAAATTGGTTGAATTCTTGTTTACGACATACTAATATAAGTCAAGGAATTGTATTTGTTGTTTATAGGGTATATATATATTAAACGATGTCTAAGGATACTATGATTTTGTACGTATATATGACAAAATGTAGGGAGTTGGCTGCACAAAGTTGCAGCTAATATATTCCTATATTCAAAATTGATACTCGTAAATATTACCTTCGCTGCCAGCCTACCATAGGTTACTACCACCATTTCCCTTTTCATCCTCTATAGGCATCTCATCTTCCACGTCCATTAAGGTCAACTGCCACCCTTTTACTTTCTTATCTATAGCAGCCACAAAAAAAATAACGTTCTTTATTCCTAAAAACGAAAGCGACTTTTGTAGAAAATACTCATGTAGAATAACAGAATAGTAACATTGGTTGAATTCTTGTTTATTGATAACCTACATGTGAGCCAATGAAGTAAATTATAGTATTTGTGCAATAAGCTTCTCATTGAAGGAAGCAATATTAGATTTAAAACTAACCTTTTGAGTTTCTTGTCATCTATGACACATTTCGACATCCCTCAACCACGATTATGTGAAGTTATCTTAGGCATATTGCATACAATATTTCGTGTAACCAAAATTGTAACAAAGAAATAAGGATCTCCAAAAGATGAGAACGGAGTTGCGAAGAAATAGCCATTTATTATAGGCATATTGTCAAATACTTGTTAAGTGCTCCATAAAATACCTTGACATGTGATGTTTAAATTTATAATGGCCTTTTCAAACTACAATTCTTACCTTTTCGAAATTTCCACACATCGATCCATCATTTTTGGCGTGTCACGTTTCCTTGCGAACCTTCTCTAAACCTTCAGTAATAACTTTAATTTCCCTTTTTGAAGGCTAACCAATTTAATCCTAATGCCAAGACCTGAAAAAAATGCTTTCTTTATATAAGTACACAAAATGACTTTCCGTAGTAATAACCAAGTTATCAACATATAAACATAACGCGTGAAACAACAAACTAAAATAATGGTAAAATGACTAAAGTAGACACTCTAGAATTTCACCATTTCTTTTTAGAGGGGTATTCATGGTCTTTTTATATATATATATATATATATATATTAATAGTTATTAAGGGTTAGTGTTTTTTTGATTGTTTTTGTTGTCGTATGCAGGTAGTTTGCAGGTTGAAGATGTATATAGATGGATTGCATATTCATAACAAAGATCGAAAGTTGTGGTAATTTTTTTTGTTTTAATTTCAAGACAACTTTTATTTGTAAGTCTGCTCATTTTTTATTGGTTTGTTCTTTAGTTGTTAGGTGTGTTTGAATCATATCATAGAAGGATTAAGAAAGCGATTGGAAAGCAAGATGTCTTGAGGCGAAAGGTATTTCTTTTCCCTCTCGATTCATGTTGGTAAGTTGTAGTTTGGGTTTACGATTAGTGGAGTGTGTTTCTAGCATGTGCTACAACAGCAAGTGCGAGATTTGTTATGTTTTTTTTTTAGTTTCCGTTTATAAAGTATAAATGCGATTACCACTTTTTTGGACGTTGTTCATCTAGCTGACAACGAAATTAGATATATAGTTAGATATAGGAAAAGGGTATTTAGTTAAATGGATCTTACTCAGTTGGGTAAGCGCCGCCGCCGGCCACCATTCCGAGGTGTGATAGCAAGTAACTTTGGGTGTGGTATTATGGGGATCAGTTTTTCGATGACGCCTGTGTAGTAAAGTTTGATAAATAAAACCGGAAAAAAAACAAACTGACATTTTCTGGGAAAATAGGACGACGATATGTGAAAGTAAAAATTAAATGTGTCAACGGTTAGCATCACTTTATTTATATATTTTATAGTTATCTTTTGATTTGTAGCAGCTTAACCTGCGGATTTATTTTATTAGGTTCGAAATTTTATATTTATTTGGTATGGTTGTTTTATGCTTGCTTTTATGTGTGTCGGACAGGGTGAAGAACCGAGGATAACAAAGGAGGTCGAATCAAATCATTAAAGGATTAAGAAAGCGATTGGAAAGCAAGACGTCTTGAGGCGAAAGGTATTTCTTTTCCCTCTCGATTCATGTTGGTAAGTTGGGTAATGAGTCAAGAAAAGTCATCTAAAAAACGTGTCGAAATACAGGATTTGGGTCAAAATAGGGCTCACCCACATAAAACACTAAATGGTGTTTGGATTGCTTATCGGCTTATTAGCTTCACTTCAAAATGACATAAGTATTTTCAAAACATATGTCCTATTACTTAAAAAATCAATCTGACAAGCCAACCTAAATAATTAACCTTAGAGTTTATGTGGTTTATCCGGTTAGGGTGACTGACCTATGGCCACACTCGGAGGTCAATTTTATAGTCTTTATAGTTACAAATTGCTATTGTATATAAAAAGGGTAATCATGTGGGTTGATCTTTTGCACAAGAAGTTTTCGTGGGTCAACCCATTAATGTGAGTCGATACATCAGGTTAATGAAGTCGTATATGTTATCTTTTATAGGTGATGATACCATTGAGTTTGCTTGAAAACTATCTGGCATCGGTGTCTCTAATTGCAAGACATGGGGGAATCGTTTTCTTTTAGATACACTTCACACTACGCATACATCTTTGCTTCGAAAGGATGATGAATCTGGCGAGTCAAAATCATCCAGTCAAGTTGTCACCAAGAAAACCGCTGCCGAAATCGCTAAAAAAAGGTAACACATATACTAATACAAATGGCGAGTCAAAATCATCCAGTGAAGTTGTCTGACTTAGACCCTCATCCAAACACTCTGGCTGCTGTTTTGTTCATAGAAATGTTCAGCCCTTGCAAATCTACATAGAAATAACAAAGAAAAACCAAGGATGATTCATTGGAACTTTTTGACTTATCCTTTTATGTTTTTAGTTTATGTATACGTTGTTTATTGTTGCAAAATATAAAGGTCGATTGACAGGTGGTTTTGTTTTTAGTTATTTCATATGGAAGAAATAGACGTGCTCTTCACTCTGGCCTAAACGGGCGGGACTAACAGTCGATGCTGTTTGGTGCAGCCATCAGTGGTGGTGTGGTTGCTGAAATGGGAATGGAAAAGACTTAACATGCTCTGCAATGTAAGCACAGTACCCACGTTTCACATTTTCAGATTCTTTGATAACAACTAAATGTGCTTTCCGTATTGTTAATTTCTATGCTCACGTCTTCAGTTATTTAAAAAAACCTTTGATCAAATTTGTTATATACATCAGTGCAGTGCAGGTACCACTTTTACAGATACAAACAATAGACAAGAGCAGCCTGCCCTTAATGTAAGCAATAATAAAGAAAACTGAGTTTGCAGTGACTTAAAGCGATTGGTGATGTTGCAGCAGATTCAAACCAACAGATATCAACAGCCTGTTTTCTCATAATAAAGATAACTGAGTTTGCACTGACTTGAAGCGATTGGCTACAAGAAAAACAGAGAAGGAGATTGAGC
Source organism: Tanacetum coccineum (assembly GCA_026074375.1). NCBI lineage: Eukaryota > Viridiplantae > Streptophyta > Magnoliopsida > Asterales > Asteraceae > Tanacetum > Tanacetum coccineum. The sequence continues at coordinate 21,761 of BQNB010050396.1, read as the reverse complement.
CAAGTTTGCCGCATATAATGGATTGGAACAAAGAGCAGATGTAAGATATCCCATACTCACAGGTATTTCAAACTACTTCTAAACCATTCATATATTATGAGACCTGAAACTGTGCCTACTTATAACATACTATATTCACTATGACTTTTATTTATTTATAAGCTGCTTATTTTGAGATATGGCTGTATTTGTGGCATTTTGTGTTTATTTGTTTAACCTTATTTGATTGGCTTATCATGTTACTACACATTAAAAAACCCAAGTAACTTTTCTTAGGGGGTGTTTGAATTAGCTTATTTTATGGCTTATTTAAAATCTGCAAAAGCTGCAAATCTTATTTTTTTATGGCTTATAAGGTTGACCTTATGGCCTAAGCCATAAGCTCAAAGCGTTATGGTCTTAAACTACAATTAGTAAGCTTTTTGGCTGTTTCAGATTTCAATATGAGATAAAATAAGTTAATCCAAACACCCCTTATAAATGAGCTTATTGGGTTTGAATTTATCAGTAAGATTATAAGCTAATCAAATAAGGTAAAACAAACACCTTAATGTGGGGACATATGTTTGTTTTTGCAAGTTATAATTTTAGTTTTTAGGACCTTCGTAATACTAGGTTTATGAAATGGTCCACAATTTGTAGATACTATAGTAAGGCGAGGTTTATGATGAAATCAACTAAAACGGTATGAAGTAGAAAGTAGCAAATGAATATAATCAGAATCAAATAATGAGATTATGCGTACTTGCATCAAAATGTCTACTATTAGTCCTGAGTGAAGACATGACTATATAGTGGAGTCAATCAGTTTGTTAATGTACCACTAACATAATGCTCAAAACTGAATAAACCTGGGTTTTTCTTAGTGATCATCATTATGCCAATCTTAACCAAAGGTAGCCATCTCAGCTCACGTGTTTCTTTAACGAGATAAAAATGCAGCAAAACAAGAAAAATTGTCTTTAAATCAAGTCCTCAAGCTACAATTCCCTTTTTTCTCCAAAATCCTAATTTGCAAGCTGCGTATGTTTTTTAAAAGTATAATGCACACAACTATATCCCAACAGCCAATAAGCTGCATGTCAAGCACTAAGTAGGTGATTCCATATTATTATGTTTATTCTTTAAGTTCAAAATAACAATATATAAAGGCTAAAATAGAATCAATGGCCCTTTGATTCTAATTTAGCTTTTATACAATGGTCTTTAACTTATACAATAACCACATTTTGGAATCATCTTGTTTAAAATAAATGTCCGTATCCTTAATTTTAAGCTCAGTTAATTGCTTTCAATAATAGGTATTTGAGATTCCATTTTGGAGACGAGTATCTGATAACACAGATGATAAGAAAATCCTTTTTGGCAAACCATGTAAAAAGACTAAAATGTAATGGGGAGAATTTATAACTCGATATTTTATCAGGTGTATGGAGACCAGAACAAAGTAAGCCACTTTTTTCTAATTTCCAAGAAATTGCAAGCTACACTTCCGCATCATTAGATCTTCATAAGCCATCTCCTAATAAGAAATTATGAACGTTGTGTTGTCCATGTGGGTCTGTTAAGCAGCTATTGAACTTGTATACGTTAGGATCAAATTACTACAAAAAACAGAACAAGGTGTGTTTGGGTCGGGCTAAAAGAAGGAACATTACATAAAGAAAAAAGAGACATTAACTTACATTTCTAACTTAAGCTTCCTACCAGTATGCAGACAACAAGATACATACATTATTGCAATGATCCGCTTTGAATATTTTTTTCCTTTCTTAAGTTTACAGTATGAAAATAAAGGAACACATAGACTGCTAACCCTACATCATACTTTCTCCAGGAACACCGCCACAGGACATCATAGAAGAGGTTGCATAGACAATCGTCTCGACCATACCCCGGACAGTTCATCCACCGCAACTACAGCACCGAAAACAGCATCTGCAAAACGTTCTCTACTTCCAGACCTATCACTAGAAGCTTCGCTTGATACAGTATGGTAGAACAATGTACAGCTTCAATTGGCTTTTGCATTTTGGTAAATAGTATTTGCTTAACGTAGACCCATGCAGTACATAATTTTGGTTTAAACTAGATAAATCCTCACCAGTACGCGATTTTCCAGATTCTGTTATAGTTACGTGGGGCGAAACACACACGACTCTACTTTTGACTCAGTGTCGTTTGCTCTGTTCAATCAGAAAAAAAGGATAGCCCCGCGCTCCGCAGCGAAGCACGGGCTAAAAACCTTGTTTATATAAAAGATTAAGCTTGATTCTACACTATTGCTTCCTTATTGATTAATAGAAAAATAAATTGTCCCAAAACATTTTTCTCTTACTATTTAAAATATATATATTTTAAAGTGCATACTTAACCTTACTTTTGTTTCAGTATTCGTTTACATGTGTCTATTATGGATTAAAGTACAACTCCATATAATAGATTAGTAGTGGTTTATGTATAAAGCTATGAATCTTTTGGAATAATGATTTGTATTTTCTAAGACATTTACGACTCATATTATGTAATCTTATTCCTCTAAATCATTAATGTCATGATTGAAACTTGACTTTTTTGTATTTTGCTATTACTTTGGTGTTCAAATTTGAACTTTGATATTTTATAGAGGATATTATATGAATTTATCTTTGATGTTGAGTAGAAATGTAAAATAGTTTGACTCGCTTATCCTTTGTTTACAAAACATAACAAATTGGTAGAATCTTACGATCTCGATCCTATCTTACGACCTCGATCCGATCTTACGACCTCGATCTTGTAAAGAAAAAAAATAATCTTAGATGGGTCTCGATCTTGACAGCCTTGATGTAAACCCTTTACGCTTTAGAGTATAAAATTTTGTGTTATGCAGAAAAAAAGAAAAATCATTTATCTGTGGTTTTGCGAAAAGGTACGTATTATACATATATTCATTTGAGATGTGCATTTTCACTGTTCATCATAAGCACTGCTCATGGCCTGGTTCACTGACTATAGCCCAACCCAAATACAAATAGCCTGTTTTGTTTATATCAGTTCATTCCATCACTGATCACCCCAGTATTAGCTCGATCATTCGAGAGCCACCCCTCATAATTCATCCGCATAACAAATCTCATCAAACCTCACATACGCAAATTGTGTTGTGGGTCTTTAGTAATGGTGGATTCTGGTTCAAAACCACAAACTCTATTGATGTTAATTTTGTGGATGATGATTAATTGGTGCGATGTCCCTGCCGCCTTTTGGATTGGCAGTGGGATAGGTGCGATTGCATATAGGAGGTTCATCCTCATTCCCAATTGTGAGTTTACTAACCCTATCATTTTTTTGGCATGTATTTTTTTTGGGGAGTTTTGAAATTTTAGTGTTTGCTTATTTTTCTGCTTATGCTTCTGCTTATTTTAACAATTTTAAAAATAAGCAGCTCATGAATTTGTGTTTGGATTCTCTTATATTATGTTGCTCTTAAATTGATATTAGGAATTGGGTGAAGAACCACTAGATGGCTCCATATATCTTTTTAAGTTCTTATGAAGCATAAGCGGATAAAATAAGCAATCCTTGGCTTTGGGATGCGATTATTTCTATTTTTTTATTGGCTTTATATAGTCTTTTAAGTTTAATATGTGGCTATAAGTATGACATTGACTCTTTCTTTTGGTCCTGATGTTTGAGAAACGCGGTTGGTTTCACACATGAAAAGGTGTGCTTTAGCTGTAGCCGTTTGACGTGATATACAATTATAACGAAACAGAACTATTATGTATAAGTTGTACTCATAAGCTTCGGTTGCTGATCGGACATTGGGTGGTATTTGACCCGTATCTTGGCTGGACAACCCGAATGGTATTTAAATAAATGCAACCGGTGTTTACAGCCATGGCGGTGTTTGATCCCCCTTTGTCCTATTGCTTCTAATTTTGGAATACCTCATTGACACATGAAACTGTTTGTACATAAGATTGTGTACAAACTACGGTTATTAGCCGTACATAAGTTGTGTATAAGCTATACTCGTAAGCTTTTGGTTGATATGGCCTATGTATAATAGTCGCATGTGGTGTAAGTATCGATACAAGGGCTGATTTTATATTTGTGTATGAAATATTGTCGTTTTATACTCTTAAATGGTCATTTGGCATAAGAAATTGTCGTTTCTGCCCATAAATTGTTGTTTGTCCATACGAGGGTTGACAAGATTTGTTATGTGGATGAATTATCACAGTAGCTTTAGAATGGTCGAGCTCGAGCTAATAATGAGGCGCCAGAATGAACTGATATAAAAAAATACCGTACTGCAAGGTACTTGAGTTGGGCCAGGATAATTAGCCCATAAGAAAGAGGAAATAGCCCTTGGTCAAAACAACTGCGTTTTTAGCGCAAATGAGTATATTAATATAATGTTATAGGCTGACGCGATCGTCGTTAGACTTCAACAAGAAGTTTTACAACTCCCTAGGCAGAGCACCTAATCGTTGTAGTAGTAATATAGGCAAGACTCGGAGGGTTGTTATCGTTCACTCGAGGAATAGGTTGGGAAGGCTTGATCATGGTCTAACAGAATTCTAAAGGTTGAGGAAAGATTCTTTTTGTGTTTTTGTATTTTATGGAAAGCAAGTAAATCATATAATTGGAGAGATTGGTTGGTTTTAGCTATTAAACTAAATATAAATCTACACTAATGGTGATAACAATATTATAAAAGAATGTGTTTATTTAATTATGCATTACTCCCTAGATTGCTTCTCCTAGTGTTGTTGCCTTGTCACACTTGTGATGATCTGTGTAATTATTTCCTAAGTCATGAACGAATTACACGAACCCGCTGTCTACTTAGTATTCTGTTAGAGCAATGCACAAGTAAAGTAGTATGAAGAATATTACAAGGCCCCTAAGGGTACACTAAGTGCATGTGAAATATATTAAGAGTGGATCAACCATATTAGGGGGCAAGGTAGTATGAAGACTGTTACCCGATGGTATATTTTCTACACAATCATGTTTCCCTATACATATCAACAGCGATAGAGACAAAAGCTGGTTTTCTAAGACCTAACGTGCACATCCACCACAAGAAGCAACACTATTAAGATCTACATTTTAGGTTTCATATAATCATAAATAAACACAATATGAGGTTTAGCCAATCATGTTATAGACAAAGCAAGAACATAGATGAATCAAACAACACATAGACATATTGAATGATTAAATAAACCTTACTTGATTAAAACATGAGTTGGAGGAAGTACAATAGGGTTTTTAGGCCCTAAATTCGTCCCTAACAGCTGCTAAACGAACTAGGGTTTGTACCCTCTTTTTATTCTAAAGTTACACACTAAAAAAAAATAAAAAAAAAAAAAAAAAAAAAAAAAAAAAAAAAAAAAAAAAAAAAAAAAAAAAAAAAAAAAAAAAATATAAAAAAAACTAATAAATACAAAAATAAAGAACAAAAAAAAAAAAAACATACACATCTATCATCAAAGCCAAACACACTAAGTTATACATTCTAGGTTTCATTACATTCATATAAACAAATTGGAGGCTGTAGCCTAGCATGCTTAATAAAGCAAGAACATAGATGCATCAAAAACACATAAGGTACATATTGAATGATTAAATAAACCTTACTAGATTAAAACATGAGTTGGAAGAAGTTCAATAGGGCTTTTCTACTTAGACGTGACAATATGAGTGGTCATTTTACCTACTTCTTTTAAAAGTATTTTACAAACACAAACCTTCTAGACCTGTAATTAAAAGCACGATAAAGTATACACTAGAACCTCAAATAAGTTTTTGGGAATTATCTCTTTCACTAGTGTATATAATCAATTATATCCTTAAAGGGGGAAAATGGAAAATAACAGTCATTAACCTGTATAACATATAAATTTATCACCTTGGATGGTAAGGATCAAAACTCCAGTGCTAGGTGAATGATTATTCATTACTATTAAGAGGGACTTTTATAGGAGTTGTGGGGTAAGGTATTAGTTATAATATAATGGAAACGAAAACAGATGGGATACATTTGGGTGGCTTTGGGTAAATTTGGAGTGGAAGGGTTAGTTAATTATTTACATGAATACACGCTGGTTTGGTAGCTAAGCCAAGACTCAGACAAAGATATATAAACTCTACATCGATCTCTTTCTTTTTCTTTTCTCTTTTTTTTGAATAACATAATACATCACATGGGGTTTATAATACGTACCCCTACACTTGAGCTTTTACATGCTCGATATTTACAATCTATCTAATGACCCGATTTGAGGTGGATCAAAATAACATGGGATATCATTGTGAAAAATATGGGGTATTGACTTAACTTTTCTTCCCCATCCTTTCGCGAAATAAATTACTACCCTGAATCCCCAATGAACCAAAACAGTATTTACAAGGATAAGGATTAGCAACCATGTACTCACATAATTATCTTAGGTTAAATACAATAATCGACTAAAGGCAGTGCATATATTGGTGTCTAAGGTTTTTTGGCTGTAACGATTGTTTTAAGGGTTGACAATGTTCTTCAATAATGATCCTAAAATCCACCAAAAAAATTACAAGAACCATGAAAAAAGATAGGCTCGGAGGGGTGTACTAGGGGTATCATGCACTAAAAATTAGTGCATGGCATGGGTGTAGGATAGTTATATGATCGAGGTGACCATCATAACAATTATAGGTTTAAAACATGGGTTATCTCATAGTACCTCTTATCTAGCAAATTCCTTAATACTTACTATGCGGTCTTGTGAAATGCATCACAATAAATGTTCTAGAATTTAATATACTAACAGGTACACTCATATGAATCTTTACTAACAACAGGTCAATCATAAAAGGCGATAATGCATTGCATTCATGGTCATAATGATGATTAGTCATGCATGCCTACAGATCAAACCTTAAACTCGAAACCAGGTAATAGATAAATTCATCTTGGGTTTACAACAGATAGGGTACGCGATTTCCTAAAGATCTAAAGGAGACCTCACATTTTGGGGTTGATTTCTGAGGGTTATTGTGCTAGAAACTATATAAATACTATCCACGAGACGCTATTAAATACTTAGTTTTCGCTCGGTAGGTGTCATAAAAAAAATTGGTTAAAAAATCCCTTTTTGTTATTATTCGTTATATTACCTCCTCATTTTAAGGACAAAGCAAATGGAAAATGGAAGAATAGTTTATAAGGCTTATTCCCCCTACACTTAAGTTGAACAATTGTCCCTTAATGTTTCTATAAAAGTACCTGTTGAAACGAATAAAGTGAAAAGAAAACAAGAAAAAAGAAACTAGTATCCCCCTGGTTTCTTCAATAATGGAGAAGAAACATGCGATCAAAAGGTTAAATTATTACTCTAAGAATCATCAAGAAAACCTTCCTAGACACGTCCCAGGCTTTTCTCATCAAATATAACATGTAATCAAAGACAAAGACAACTATACCAAGCATAAAATGTGCGATAGACAAATATACAATATGAATTTAGGGTTCGACTTGATAAAGCAGTAAAGATAGGATGAATTGTTAAACTCATTAGGTTCTGCAGGTTTATAACAGAATAATACATATATTAAATGTTATGCAAGTTTTATTTCAAAAAAAGTAATTAAAACTTTAATTTTTCTAACCTTGGGCGTTTTGACGCCGTCAGGGTTTGTGACCACCAATTACAAAAGTGTCGTGGTGACGAAGTCAGGTGTAAATCATGACGACCGTCTCCCGTTTTGTGAATACATAAAATTTTTGTTTTGTTGAAAATTTACTGAACTTGATTAAAATAAGCTAATTCCTATACAAATCAGACTGCAATAAACCTGAGATTTGACAATTTACTCATATGAATCGAAAAATCTGTTGTGAATTAATACTAAACAATTAATTTATCATGTTTTCAACTTATCTCATAAAATGACCAGATAAATTCTCCTATCACTTATTCTTGCAAAATACATTTGATTGAAATTAAGAGAGCGTTAAGATAAAAACAAAGTCATGATTACCAAGATAGTTCAAACTTAATAAAACAAAATATGATGAATTAATAACATACATGATCTACTAATTTCGGGAAAAGTAAAACAGGGTGGCCTCCTAGAAGAGCTTTTCTTAATTATCGAGTCTTGTCAGCTAAGACTCAAAGTCATAAGTCCTTTACATGACTTCCTTCATCATCCATTCCTGTTACATATTTAGGGCCTAACCTAAAGATTCCTTGTTAAGCAACCCTTAATATCCTACCATATAAATATTAACTCCCCTTCTATTGTCTCCTCGTTCTAAGATAGACAAATTTTGGTGTTCACTGTTATAGGTTCGTCAAGAGTTATATTGTTCTATCTTATGGGGAATTTTTATAGGCGTCTTATTATGTTCGTTGGTTGACCTAAACTACTCCTTCGGGTGGTGTCGGAGAGTCAGGATGGTTTTCCAGGTTGTCTCACTCTTCTTCCTTATTACCTTCGGTTCGGTCGTGGGGATCACTTTGTTGCTTGGGGTGGATTGTGATGGTGTTGATTGAACTGCGAATTTGTGTAGATCATTATGGGTCCATTGTTGGGTAAGAATGAGCAGACGAAACTGAATGGGTCCCTAGTTTCGGGTTCTTAACTGTATCGCTAGGCAGCGTGCTGGCTATTCGATAGGTATGGCTTTTCACACAGTGTTAAGTTTGTTGGTCTCATCTCGCTTTGCTGTTGTTTGACTATTGGCTTCAATTTTGGATAGTCTAGCGTATTGAGATGCATGAAGTGGACACCTATCCTTCAATGTTTGATTGACTACTTAAAGATTTGAGGGTTGTGTTGAAAGAACGGTTTGGGTTTCGAAACAATTAGATTCGGAAACCGGTTAGGTTGGTTTGAAAAGTTTTTTGGGAATTTTGGGGTTGTCTCAACTAAGATATTTGGTGACTTTTCCATGATGGATTGTAGGTGTCACCAAGATTGTTTTGCTCGGGCTTGAAAGTATACCACTTACCTCCTGCTTCATCGGTACGCGAGGATGCGTATTCGACAAAGGCTTGTTCGGGGTTTTTCCATGGAAATATAAGTGTCATGTCGGGAACCATGCAGGTTTTTCAACATGAGGTAGTGTTTTTGTTTCACTTAGGTGGGTATGTACGGTTGCAGATAAGCTTTCCATTAAGGATTGAAATGATTTTCGAGCTCGATTAGACGGCGGTCAGATGTACTCAGGACATCTTGAGGCAATGCGATTGCCTTGACCGGCATAGCGAAATCCCTTGGGTCATTCTAACTTTTGTTGTCATAAAGGGCAGGTCTCGTACTTATTTCTCAGGATTATTCAGCGTTGAGTTCACGTAGCGTACCAACGGCTCGAGTCGGTCAATGGTTTGTCTTGTGTGAGAAATTGAATCGCGAATCAAATTTAGAATTGGAGCAAAGTCGATGCAAAGACGAGGGACTTTTTTGGAGAGTAAGTACTTGAAACGAGTCCATGCTTTCGGTTAGAGATCACCATGATGTTGCTGCGAACAATCAAGATATCGTTGCGAAGTTTTGCGGTCCTTCTCGGTGGAAAGAATTGAGCAAAGAATCAGGTAGTAAGATCCTCCCACGTGGTGATAGATCCTGTTGGAAGATGTTCAAGCCAATTGCTAGCTTGACCGCGTAGGGAAAATTAAAACAAACGCAAGCGCATTCTTTCCCTATTTTCACCATCAAGGATGGTGAGTCGCAAGTTTAAGGAAATCTTTGAAGCTGTTTGGTTTGATTCCTTGAATGAAGTCGTGGTATGAGGCATTGATTTTGCACCAACCTGGATGGTGTCGAATCGAAGAGGTACCATGTTGTTCCCTACGGGGAGATCGATGGTATTCCTATAGCCCTCGTGGTTAGGTTTGGAGTAGTCTCCTAGAGTACGGATAGGATTCTCATCTCCCATGGTGGTTGACGAGAATGGGTTACGAAACAAATAACATGAAGAAAAAATAGACTACAAGAAAGATATTATGCGTAAATTAAATCTTACTTGAAAGGATTTAAGCAAGTAGAACTAAGCTAAATACCTTAATATTCATAGGCGGCTCCGCCAAAAAACTTGATGCGGTCGTCGTTGACTCAACAAAGAGTTTTTCAAAATCACCTAGGCAGAGCACCTAATCGTTGTAGTGTATATAGGCAAGGCTTGGGGGGTTTTTATCGTGCACTCGTGGAATAGGTAACGGTAGCTTTATCACGGTCTAACAATATTCTAAAGGTTGAGGGAAGATTCTTTGTTGTGTTTTTGTATTTTATGGAAAGCATGTAAAATTATATAATTAGTGTGGCTTTTGGTTTTGGTTTTAGCTAATAATACTAAAATATAATCTAAATAGTGTGATTAAAATAAGTTAAAATAAGATTGTGTGTTTTAATCATTATTACTACCTAGTTTTCTTCTCTTGTGTTCACCTTGCCATTGTCACACTTGTGATATCTGTGTTATTATTTCCCTTGGTCAAGAAACGTAGTCACATGAACCAGGTATGGTTTGTCTTATTTGCATTTCTGTTTAAAGCAACACATAAGCTTGGTAGTATGAAGACTATGACAAGGCACCCTAAGGGTATGGTAGTATTAAAGACTGTTAACCCGACTGGTATCCTATTATAAATAATCATGTTTCTCTAGACATATCAAATAGCGGATACAGTACCAATAAAGTGGTTTTCATATTGGCCATAAAATAAAAAAAAAAAAAAAACATGATAATCCAATCTCATGAAGATAACACCTACTCAAGATCTAAATTATAGGTTTCATACAATCATAAATAAAGACACAATAGAGAGGCTTAGCCTAGCATGTTAATAAAGTTAGAAATAGATGAATCAAACAATTACATAGGCATATTAAATGATTAAATAAACCTTACTTTGATTAAATACATGAGTTTTGATGAAGTTCAAATGGGTTTTTGGCATAAATTCGTCCCGATCAGTGCTAAACAATCTAGCGTTTGTACCCTCTTTTTTATTCTAAAGGTTACACATACAAAAAACCTAATTTCAGGTCTTGTGTATATAGGGAAAACTCTCTCTGACGGCGTACATAACGCTCTATATTTTAGTTGTTTTCTATGGCAGTTATTTATATATTATTTGATCATTTCTCATGAACTTTCGATACTTAATTTAGCTAAATTGATTTATAGGTTCTCTGGAAGGACTATAACGACCCAAGCCTTAAGACTCTATACACTGTGGGAGGCGAATACCATAGAAAAGAAAGGATTTCCTAGCCAAAAGCTCAAGAAGTCTTCAGTATTTGTTACATAGTGCGCCGCCATATATACACCCAGTGTTTTCCAAGTCATTGAGTCGTCGATACATATACATATATATTTTTAGTGAGTACACGTTTGATTGTAATTTCATGTATAAAGTAAAAATCGCGGTAAGCTAAAATTTGCGTTATTGTATCGGGCACCAAACAATTAAGAATTTACATCAATCAAAGTATTAAATGGTTAATGTTCAATTTATTTCTATTGGTTATGTATTTTATGTAAGTTTTGCGATAAAGTACGTTTTTAAGACATACCCGGAACCACATTATTAATCGTACGCTTCAACAAAAATGCTCTATTTTAAATTCCAATTATCAAGTTTATAAAACTGTTACCGACATTATATAATGGGGACGACCCATAATTTATAGAAATAAGCAAGACTTATTCATTTTGTAGTATACATCTTTAGCTATTAGACAATTTCATTTAAATGGCCCAAGTATTATCATTCTTTTCTTTTTACAAAGGATTATTCATAAGTAAAATTCTAGCAAACATTCTTCCTTATTTTCATGGGATCACCTAAAACATTTAGGGGAACACAAGACACAAAGTAATTAACCACAAGGCATGGAGAAGTATGGTTAACAGCCTTCTATCATGACTAGTGATTTAGGTCCATAGTCTACTATTTGTGACCATGCCGGCCTTCCACCCCTACCATTCATAGTTGGTATTTTGTTTTACTACTTTGACTAGTCCTTATTCATATATATCACTCCTATACTTCAAGCAATAACACACAACACAAAAACCACTATAAGAAAATTATCTTTTTCTATCCCATTTTTTCATTCAATAAGCATGGCAAACAAACCTCCCACTTAAGCCATTACCATTAACTTTGATTTTTTAAGAGCATACACATATACACACATCATTCCTAAGATATACTAAAATGTTTCCAAGCCTTGGTTTAACCATTTAAAGTATTGATAAGCAAGAAAGGATGAATTAGGGTTTTCTATTAAGAAAACTCAGGGTATCAGTGTGCAGCTTTGGTTTTTAAATCTAAAAAAGTGTTTAGATTATATTTCTCATCATCATACATCATAATAAGGTCAACTAAAACCCTTTATGTTCTTATATTTATCCTTATATGCATATGTTAGTTCTTTATAGCAAAAATAACCATTTAGGACTTTTAAACATGTAAAAAGAGTTTTTACTTGTGATTATCATTTTGTACACTTTTACATATGTTATGATGTTTTTAGAATTATGATATAATGGAAGTATAAGTGATGTACCATGTTGGTTAAGTATAAAAATGTAATATGTACAAATTAGGGTTTGTAAAGTACTTAAGCGAAAGTTATGTTTTAATTGTGATGTTTAATAACTTGTAAATTTGTTAACTTGGGACATTTTGGAAATATGTGGCTAAATGGACATTTTTATATGTAAAAAAAAAAAAAAAAAAAAAAAAAAAAAAAAATTAAATATAATATACTGATCTATCTCCCCCCACTCCACTTTTGTCACCGCCTCCGCTTGTTGTTTTTTGTTGTTGTTGGAGGAGATTGTATATTATATGTAAATTCATATATATATGTCCATTAGTCCACATATTGTTCCAAATGTCCATGTTAACAAGTTTTACAAGTTATTAAACATCTCATTGAAAAACATAACTTTCCTTAAGTACTTAAACCCCTAATTTGTACATTATACATTATTTTACTTAACCAACTTGGATACATCATTGTTTAATTACATTATAATCATATTATTAAAACATCATGAACCATAATGTAAAAGGGTACAAAAATGATAATCACAAGTTAAAAAACTCTTTTTAAATGTTTAAAAGTCCTAAATGGTAACTTTGTATAAAGAATAACATATGCATATAAGGTATAAATGCTAGGTACATAAAGGGTTTAGTTTACCTTTTCTCATGTATGATGTGAGAAATATAATCTAAACTCCTTTTTAGATTTAAAACCAAAGCTTGCCACTCTTGAACACCCTAGTTTTCTAATAGGTAAACCTAATCTTCCTTTCTTGCTTCAATTCTTGTAATGGTTAACCAAATGGCTTGGATACATTTTAGTATATCTTAGGAATGATTGTGTGTATTATTTGTGTTTTGCTCTTAAAAAATCAAGGTATGGATGACTTACGTGAGGGGTTAGTTTGCCATGGTTATTGAAGGAAAAAAGGGTGAGAAAAAAGATAATTTTTAAAGTGTTTTTGTGTTGGGTGTCTATTGCTTGAAAGTTAGGAGTGATATATATGAATAAGGACTAGTCAAAGTAGTAAAACAAATACCAAACTTTGAATGGGGGGGGATGGCGGCTTATGTCCAAATTAGAGGATGGACTAGTGACTTAATATTCACTTGTCATGATAGTAGTCTTGTTAAGCCATACTTGCTCAATGCCTTGGTTATACTTGTGTCTTTTGTGTTCCCTAATGTGTAGGTGATCCATGAAAATAGGAATGATTGTTGCAGATATTGTTCTTGCATAATCCTTGGTAAATAGAAAAGAATGAAGTATACTTGGCATTTAAATGAATGTATAATATGTAAAGATGAATACTAGCAAAATGAATAAGTCTTGGCTTATTTCTATAAATATGGGGCTCGTCCATATATAATTGTGTTAAAAGTTTTATAATCTTCTGATATTGGAATTTAATATAGGCATTTGTTGAAGCGTAGTCTTATTAATGTGGTTCGGGTTATGTCTAAAAGTCACTTTATCGCAAAACGTACATAAAATACACAAACCATGAAAAATTAATGAACAATAACCCATTTTAATAATTGATTGTTGTATATGCTTAATTGTTTGGTGCCCGTTTACATTGAACATAAATTTTTAGCTTAAGCGATTTTACTTAATACATGAAATTACAAGCAAACGCGTACGACACTAAAAATAAATAGTATATTTATCGGACGTTGAACGTCAATTGACTGGAAAAATCGGGGTTTTATATGCGGGAGCAATATTGTAACAAATGGAGGAAACATTCTTGAGCTTTTTGGAGTGAAATCTTTCTTTACTTGTATTCGCCTCCAATGTGTAATAGATTCTTTAAGCTTGGGTTTTAGAGTCTTCAGTGAACTATAAACAATTTTAAGCTTAAATATGTATCGAAAGTACTTAGAAATGATAAAATTTATAAATACGCCTTAGAAAACATCTATTATTGAGCGTTATTACGCGTCATTAGCGATTTTCCATATACACAAACCTGAATTTAGGGTTTGTATGTGTAACTTTAGAATCTAAAAGAGGTACAAACGTAGTTTGATTTAGAAGTGTTAGATGGACGGATTTTAGGGCCTAAAAACCCTTTATGTAACTTCCTCAAACTCATGTTTTAATCATGTAAGGTTTTATTTAACATTTAATATGCCCTATGTATTGTTTGATTCATCTTGTTCTTACTTTTAGTTAATTGCTAGGCTAAAGCCTCCCTATTCGTGTTTATTTTTGATTGTATGAAACCATAGAATGTTGGATCAGTATGTGGTGTTGGCTTCTTGCTGATGGATGTGCATGTTTGGCTTTAGAAACAAGCTTTTGTCTGAATCGCTATTGATATGTCCTAGAGAAAAACCATGATTAAGTAGAAAAATAACAAAAATAAGGATACCATCGCGGTAACAGTCTTTATACTACCTTTACCCTTAGGGGCCTTGTAATAGTCTTAATACTACACTTGCTTATTGTGTGCTTTAACAGATTGTAAGTAGACGACGGTTATGTTTATTCGTTTCCAGGACATAGGAAATAATTACACAGATCTATCACAAGTGTGATCAGGCAAGAAACACTAGGAGAGAAATCTAGGGGAGCACACTTTAAAAATTATATGGATATAAATAAACAACAATTTTTATCTTATTTATATCATCAATAGTTTTAGATTATATTTTGTTTTTTTAGCTAAAACCAAAACCAAACCTCTCTCTAATTATATAATTTACATGCTTTCCAAAAAATACAAAAACACAAAAAGAATCTTCCCTCAACCTTTAGAATTTTGTATAGACCTGTGTGATGTAGTTTCCTTACTTATTCCTCGACTATTTATGGTGAACGTAAAAACCCTATGTCTTGCATATACTACTCTACAACGATTAGGTGCTCTGAACTTAGGAGTTGAAAAAACTTTTTGTTTGAAGGTCTAAACGACGACGCATCAAGTTTTTGGCGGAGCGCCTAGGGAATTTTTAGGTATTTTGCTTAGATCTACTTGCTAAATCCTTTTCAAGTATGATTTAATTTACGCCTAATATCTTTCTTGTAGTCTATTTTTTACTTACATGTTATTTGTTTGTAAACCCATTCTCTTCTAACACCAGGGGAGATGTGAATCCTATCCGTACTCTAGGAGAATACTCCAAACCTAGCTCGAGGGTATAGGAATACCATCTGAGTCCCGCAGGGGAAAAGTGGTACTCTTCTGAATCGACACAGCCAGTTGGTGCAATATATCAAATGCTCATTACAGGACTTCAGTACAAGGAATCCAAACCAACACTTCAACAGATTTCCTTAATTCTTGTGGTACTCACTCATCCTGATGGTGAAAATAGGCGAAAGGAATGCGCTGTGAGTTTTGTTTTTAATTTCCCTACGCGGTTTCAAGCTAGCATTGCTCTTGAAACATCTTCAACAGGACTCTATCACCACGTGGGAGGATCTTATACCTGATTCTATTGCTAAATTCTTTCCACCGAGATGGACACGCAAACTTCGCAACGATATCTTGCATTTTCCATGCAACTTCATGGCTGGATTACTATCGTAAGACATGGACTGTTTCCAGGCACTTTCTCCCAAAAGTCCTGTCTTGGCATCGACCTTTGGCTCCATGTCTAAATTTTTTATAATGACATTGTCTATATCATAACATGTCACAAAAACCACATGAACACTCAGCCGGTGGTAAGCTTCGTGATTCAACGCTGAATTATCCTGGAGAATTATTAGAGGACCTCGCCCCTTTATGGACAACAAAAGTTAGAATGACCCAAGGGATTTTTTCGCAATGACGTAAAGGCAATCGCCCCCAAAAATTTGCCTAAGATGTCCCTGATGTTACCACGGACCGCGGTCTAATCGAGGGCTCGAAAATCAAGTTCAATCCTTAATGGAAGCTTATCTAGCTCCGACCATAACCACCTAAGTAACAAAATCATACCTCATGTGAAATCTGCAGTGTCACCATGAACATTAGTATTTCATGGAAAACATCGAAACTCCGAAACATGCCTTGGTCGAATACGCATCTCGCATACGGATGAGCAGGAGGTAAGTGGTTATACTTTCAAGGCCCCGAGCTAAAACAATCTTGGTGACACCTACACTATCCCATCATGGAAAAGTCACCAAAATCTTAGGTGCGAGACAACCCAAAATTCCCAAAATACTTTTAAACTACCTAACGGTTTACAATCTAACTGGTTCGATTCCCAAAAACGTGCTTTTCAATCAACAACCCTAAGTTTAATAGTCAATCAAACATTGGAGGTATTGGGTGTACAGCTTTCATGGCATATCATGACGTAGACTATACCCAAATTGAGCCAATTTCAAACACACAGAAACGCTGAGGATGACCAACAAATTAACATGTGTTGAAAAGCCATAAACGAATCGAATAGCACGACACGCTGCACTAGCCGATACTGTTAAGAAACCCGAACTAGGGACCCTTCAGTTTGTCTGTCATTCTTACCCAAACAATGGACCCATAATGATCTACACAAATTAGCAGTTCAATCAAACACCATCACCAATCCACCCAAGCAACATAAGTGATCCCCACGCCGTACCGCAGGTCAAATAAGGAAGTAAGAGTGGAGACAACTGGAAAACATCTGACTCGCCGAAACCACCCGAAGGAGTAGTGTTAGGTTCACTCAACGAAATAATGAAGTCGCCTATAAAATTCCCCATAAGATAGAACAATATAACTCGTTGTCGAACCTAGAAAAGGAACACACAAAATTTGTCTATCTTAGGAACGAGGAGGACAAGAGAAGAGGAGTTGAATATGTAATGGGTAGGATATTAGGGATTCTACAAGAATCTTTTGAGTTAGGCCCCATAAATATGTAACTGGGAATGGATGATGAGGGGACAAAGTCATGTAAGGACGTATGACTTTGAGTCTAGCTACAAGACTCGTTAATAAAGAAAAGCGCTTCTTAGGAGGCACCCTGTTTACTTTTCCCGCAAATTAGGAGTGTCATGTATGTTTTAATTCTTCATAGTTTGTTTTATTAAGTTTTGATCTATCTTGTAGATCATGCTTTGTTTGTTCTTTTTCCTAGTCTTACATTTAAATCAAAGGTATTTTGCAAGAATAAGTGTAGGAGAATTTATCTGGCTTTTGAGATAAGTTCAAACATGTTAAATGAATTGTTTAGATTAATTCACATCAGTTTCGAGTCATATGAGTAAATTGTCAAATCTCAGGTTTTATGCAGCTATTTGTATAGGAATTAACTTATGGAATCAAGTGCAGTAAATTTTTCATCAAAAACAAAAATTTTGTTTTCACAGAACGTGGAGACGGCGTCATGATTTACACGCGACGTCGTCACCACGACACTTGTAATGGGGTCACAAACCCTGACGGCGTCAAACGCCCAAGTTTAGAAAAATTAAAGTTTTTAATTACTTTTTGAAAAATTAGAACTTGCATACATTTAATATATGTTATTCTTCTGTTAATAAACATGCAAAAACTATGATGTTTACTTTTCTATCATCCTTTCTTTACTGCTTTATTCAAGTCGAAAACCATATATTCTATTGTATTATTGGCACTATCGCCAACATTTTATTGCTTGGTTGATAGTTGTTTTGTCTTTGATTACATGTTATATTTGATGAGAAGAAGCCTGGAAGTTCTTAGGAAGTTTCATTGGATGATTCTTAGAGGAAGATTTAACCGTTTATCGCATGTTTCTTCTCCATTATTGAGCAAACCAGGGGAGTAAGTACTAGTTTCTTTTACTTGTTTTATTTTCCACTTTACTTCGTTTCAAACAAGGTACCCTTTTATAGACATTTAGGGACAATGTTCCAAACTTAAGTGTAGGGGGAATAAGCTTAGAAACTATTATGCTCATTTTACCATTTGCTTTGTCATTAAAATAGAGGAGTAATAATCGTATCATAACATAAAAAGGGGACTTTTTTAACAATTTTTTTTTTTATGAGCACTTACCGACGGAAAACTAAGTATTAATAGCGTACTGTCGGATAGATGAAATTATAAAGATTTATATGACTAGCACAAAACCATAGGATTCAACAATAAATTGTGAGTTTTATTTAGATCTTTAGGATTCGATGTCATAGTACCCAGAGTTTGGTAACAAGATGATTTTAACTTTACCTGGTTCGAGTTAAGGTTGATCTGTAGGCATTGACATGTATATATGTCATTATGACCTTGTTTGCATTGCATTATATCGCCTTTTATGGAGTGTTGGTGTTTAGTAAAATTCTCTTATGAGTTGTTCGGTAGTATATTAAAATTCTAGAACTTGTTATTGTGATGCATTTACAAGAACCGCATTAGTAAGTATTAGGATTTGCTAGATAAGAGGCACTAGGATTAACCCATGTTTTAAACCTATAATTGTTATGATGGTCACATCGATCATATAACTATCCTACACCCTTGCCAATGTACTCAAATTTTAGTGAGGATACCCCAAAAATAAATACCCCCAATCTAGTATAACCCTCTGAGCCTATCCTTTTTCATGGTTCTTGTAATTTTTTGGTGGATTTTGGATCATTAATGAAGAACATTGTCACCCTTAAACCAATCGTTACAGCCAAAAATCCTTAGCCTACCATATATGCACTCGCCTTTAGTAGATTATTGTATTTAACCTAAGTTAAAATATATGTAGTACATGGTTGCTAAGTCCTTATCCTTGTTAAATATGTTGTGTTTGGGTCGATTGGGATTCAGCGGTAGTATTTTTATTAGTAGTTATAGAAACCAATTCAAAAATCTTTATAAACCATTCAAAACGCGCGATCACGAACTTAGCCGATTCTTAATTCACGCTTCTTCGAGGAATACCGACCCGGGAGGTTTTAGATACAACTTTGGTTAAAAGTTTGTTTCTTAAATCTGACGGAAAATACTTACTATACTATACTCTAATTATCAACATCCTAATATACTTATATAGTGTGTTTGGGCGTGATCATTTAACCCTCTAAATCGTGTGTTTATGCCCAAAATAGGTACTTAATCGTTCCTTTTCAGGTATTTTGCATTTGGAATGCATTTGGAAGAAATACACGTGACTTGGGCTCATTTGGAGAAGAAACGGACAAGACAACGGACCTACACCAACATTGCTCAAGAATTTCTTTACAGTGGCTGGAGACGGCGTCACAAATACAACGTGACGTCGTCACAACGATGATCAAGACGGCGTCACAAGATTCCACGACGGCGTCAGAGCACACGACCCAGCCCATTATCTAGAATATTCTCTTTCATGACGGCGTCACGATTAAAACGCAATGCCGTCACATCGATTTTCCTATATATACAAACCAGAATTTAGGGTTTTGAGTGTGTAACAATAGAATAAAAAGAAGGTACAAACCCTAGTTCGTTTAGCAGCTGTTAGGGACGAATTTAGGGCCTAAAAACCCAATTGTACTTCCTCGAATTCATGTTTTAATCAAGTAAGGTTTATTTAATCATTCAATATGTTTATGTGTTGTTTGATTCATCTATGTTCTTGCTTTACTTATAACATGCTTGGCTAAACCTCATATTGTGTTTATTTATAATTGTATGAAACCTAGAATGCAGATCTTAGTGGTGTTGCTTCTTGTGATGGATGTGCATGTTAGGCCTTAGAAAACCAGCTTTTGTCTGTATCGCTATTGATATGTCTAGGGAAACATGATTGTGTAGAAAGGATACCATCGGGTAACAGTCTTCATACTACCTTGCCCCCTAATATGGTTGATCCACTTTTAATATATTTCACATGCACTTAGTGTACCCTTAGGGGCCTTGTAATGGTCTTCATACTACCTTGCTTGTGCGTTGCTCTAACGGAATGCTAAGTAGACGGCGGGTTCGTGTAATTCGTTCATGACTTAGGAAATAGTTACACAGATCATCACAAGTGTGACAAGGCAACAACACTAGGAGAAGCAATCTAGGGAGTAATACATGATTAAATAAACACAGTCTTTTATCTTATTGTTATCACCATTAGTTTAGATTTATATTTAGTTTAATAGCTAAAACCAAACCAACCTCTCTAATATATGATTTACTTGCTTTCCATAAAATACAAAAATACAAAAATAATCTTCCCTCAACCCTTAGAATTCTGTTAGCCCGTGATCAAGCCTTCCCAACCTATTCCTCGAGTAAACGATAACAACCCCCCGAGTCTTGCCTATATTACTATTACAACGATTAGGTGATCTGCCTAGGGAGTTTTAAAACTTCTTGTTGAAGTCTAACGACGACCGCATCAAACATAATCGGCTTCCGCGGAAGGATTGTAAACGGAAACGTCAATAAGACCTCTTCCGGCCTTTCCATGGTCAATACCAGCCGTCGACCCGTCTTGAATACCCTTGTCAATTGCACGGCCTATGACCCCGCCAAGAGCGGTCAAGTATTCAGGTTATTGCAGGCATTTTATAATTACAAGTTTAAGGCCGCGGCTTAGAATCCCCCTCCGTCCGGCTATGGTTGTCAAGTAACGGGGGTAAAATTCTTCATCCATGTACAGAGCCATTTCCATAAGATCGGAGTCTATACTTGCAACACGATCACTAAGTACTTTAACCTGCTTATCTTGTACCGCTTCAACCCGCTCCTTAAACAGCTTATACCTCATCACCTCATCACGGAGGCCAGAGCATGTAGTTTCTAGTGCAGACACATGCAAATTCAAAATGATTAGTCCATAATTCAAAATATGGCAAAAATTAAAGATATAAAGGACAGGTGTAAGTACCTGATCAACAAGTTTGTCTTTCTCAAATTCAAGAGAGGAAGCCTTGACACTCAACTCCTCACAAGACAACTATAAGTTGGACAAATTTTGAGTCACTTTAGCAACTTGAGCATTGGAAGACGCAAGCTCAACATCTTTGCTAATGGTCGCGGATTCCAAAACCGCGACCTGTCCCTCAAGAACTGCATTTCGCTCCTTTAAAACATTTAGCTCATTAGCCCGAGCGGCCTCCGCGGCCTCAACAACGGCAACCTGACCACGAAGACGAATTGTCTCCGCGGCCTCAGCTTCTTTCAGAGATAACCGAGCCTTCAAACTGGCTGTCTCCGCATCCCTCTCCTTCAACCAATTAGCTTGCATAACACATTTTCCATCAAACCTCTGCCTACCTCTTAGTTCATGCTCCAACCACATTCTAATCTCAACACCAATACACACCTGGCGAGCGGTCCC
>BQNB010050395.1:14197-41529 GCA_026074375.1 Tanacetum coccineum | reverse complement strand
AGGATCGTGAAGATGGTGAAACTGCATCGAGTTTCATAGTATAGTGTTAGAAAAAAATCAAAAAAATTAGAAAAATCGCAACAAAAAAAGAGAAGGAAAGTTTGAAGATAATCGTTTCGCAACTACCGAAGGAATTACACGAAGGATCGATTATTCATTGATACGTCTTAAAAATCAACGATATAGAGTATTGTATAAAGTGGTAGATATCGCCACTTGCCTTGTAAAGTATATAAAGTATGGGATGATTTGGATGTTGACTATTACGGGAATGCCAACTTAGGTTGTTGTTTTTGATCTATGATCAAGACGTTGTAAATAGTCGTGTCTTTATCATGGTAACGGTCAGGAAAAAAGTGTCCAGCAACTTGTATTTTAGACTTAATCTATTTGTTTCGTAATTTTTTTTTAACAACAATTTACTTCACTTTCCTAATAACTAGCCATTGGTTTTACGTGAATGAGGATATGTACGAGTGTGCATGTCTATTCCGTCGTTACGGCCATGTATGCATGTCCTAGCTGCCTTGTTGGTTTACGACTTTTGGTGAAAGTTAGAAGGTCCCTACCCTAAATCATTCTTCATCATAACCGTTGGTTAAATTCGAATGAGGGTGTGATCGAACACACATGTCTATTCCGTCATTATGGCCATGTCTGTGTGCTTCAGCTGCCTTGTTGGAGTGGTACTTCTGGTGAAAGATTAAAAAATGATCAACCCTAAACCTTATCATATAAACCTATATTTACCTTTATATACTTGTTACTCCTTAGCTTTAGTGGTGGAGATGTGTATCCTTGCCAAGCTTGTCATAGAAAACTTGTCATGACCGAGCAATTGAACGAGTTAGTTACATGTTATCACATATATTAGTTAAGTGATTTGAGTGTTTTCATCTTCCTATTTCGTGAGATGTTTGGTTGTGTACTTGTAATAGATCAAATAAATGCTTTAACGGAAAATATCCTTAAGGATACATTTTTATAAACTTCTAAAGGCTACTTGAGGACAAGTAGGATTCAAGGGGATATTTGAGGACATCAAATAACATCAATTTTATAGCATCATTTATCCCATGTAATTAACCTATTTTGTATTATTATTGCAAAGAATTGTTACTTAATCGTTTATATTTAAGAATTACAGTAATTACGGAGTACTTGGTGAATATTAGCAAAAGGCGCGCATTATGAAGCTTAAACGAAGATATTTTGAAGATTACTGTTCTGACAACCAATACGCCGTATCCATCAAGGAAGATACGGCGTATCTGTGCCTGCACTCACCAAAGACCACAGAGGAAACATGATCAATACGCCGTATCTAGAGAAGACCAATACGCCATATTAGAGATATAGTATGTGAATATTCTGGAAGATATCAAACATGGTCCCTACTCTTGTTTATGTTTGTCAATTTATACTTGTTTAGGTGCTTTAATATGCGACATATCATTCAACTGGATCTAGTGATATGGATCAAGTAATCTAGATGTCGAGATAGCTCTCGATATAGTGATTAATACATCTAGAATAATAGGATCACAAATATTGTCCTGCTAAATCCGTGCTAGGATACGCTTCTAGCTTAACTATGATTTCGGATATTGCCTTTGGTTTAGTGAACAAGTTGACTAGCAGGTGAACCTAGACAATTCAAAAAATAACATTCTAATTCCATTGGATAGTTGGACAAGTGGACTACTAGTGTATAAATCAATGTTAAGCAGTAAGTAGGTAAAGTCTCTATGAGCTAGGGTTTAACAAGATCACCATTGCTTTAATCCCTAAGATAGATTATAATCAGCAAATAATGATGCTTTATGTGGATGCTTTAATTGTGACAGAATTAATGTGTCTAGGTCTTAGGATGAAGTCCCGCCTAAGTCTAAGAATGATATGCCACCTCAAGATAAGTAATCATTGCACTGAATAAACAAACTAACTTCTAATCTAATTAATGAGATGGCTAATACAGTTTTTCTTTCATCATAGGTCTTGGATACCGTCTCTTTTATCTTCTATTAATTTGTTTGCGTAGGTTAAAGTGGTCTTTAATTGATTTTAGTCACCACCAAAACCCGTGCTAGTCTCTTAGGCTAAACACCCCCCCTACCTATTTTACTGTTAGAATTAGGATTAGAAACTACATAGGATTAACATATGTTTGACTTAGATTAGAATTAAATTAGATTAGTAAACCAAATTATTAATAAATTGAGAGACTTACTCGCTCTTCAAGTTGTTTGACACCTTAACCTACACGAATTACACACCGACCAGGTACACGGCCCGTTAAAGTGTTGTTTTGGTTTAGTCCGGCAAAAATATAAATTTGAAACTTAAATCATAAAAATATACACCACACAACGACACAACAAGTTGGTAAAAGAAAGATTTGTGTAGGAGTTTTCACAAATGAAGATGATGAAGCTACTTACTTAATTGCAAGAAAATAGAGAATAAAGTCTTAATCTTTAACCCAAAGTTAACAAATAAATACCCGAAAATCACCAACAAAAGAACCTAAATGTTGCTTGAGGTAACCCACGATCACAATTGTCTTCAATCTTGAATAAGAAAGCAACAAACACACAAAAGAGGTTGGTCTGTTTGGCCGGTGACGCAAGAAAGAAAAGAGAAAGGAAGGTAGATTTTTTATGTGTATTTTTAGTGAGAGAAAGTTTTTAGAGAGTGAAAGTATAAGTTGGTGAAATGAATGGATAAAGGAGAATAAATAAGGGACTATGTTCATGCATTGGTTTGAACCTAGAACCTTCTCACCAAAGGAATCCAAAGTTGATGGCTTCTATGGAGGCCAACTAGCTAAAAATATGGGAGGGTGTCACCAAGGGGGGAAGGGCGGACGACATTAAGCAAAAGGGGAGGGACTAAAGTTGTTGATTATTGTTTCTTTTCCACTAGATATTTTTCCCATGATTATTAAGATTTGTAAGCTTGTTCATGCATTCTATTTCTAGTATGTTGAGTCGCAATACCCAAAGAATTAAATGACGCGTATACTTTTTGAAAAAAAGTCATGAGAGATAGAGAGAGAGGGATATACTGCTTTGCAAGTTAAAAAACATGATAGCCTTCCAATGACTACGTTTTAAAATATTCAAGCGAAAAACACATAGTAACGGTTCTCAGTTATACACGGGCAAACTTACCAGTTCTAGGTCAAATTGACACGTAACTTATAAAAGTTAAATTATTGCACATATAAAGACATGGAAATTTACGGATTTTTGTCCCTTGATCTGTGTTACAATTAATATCTATAGATCACATTTGAAAAATTGCTTTCAGTAGTTATGAGATATCTAAAAAACTCTTTGGGATTGGAATACAAATTTTTAAAGAAAGTGATTTGAAATTTAAAGTTTACACAGATTCTGATTAGGAAAAGTGTCTAGTCACTAGGAAATATGTCTTAGGTTTTTTTGTGTTCTTTGGCAAGACTCTTGTTTCTTAGAAGAGTAAGAAACCGGCAACTGTTTCTAGGTCTTCTGCAGAAGCAGAATACAACTGCATGGCATCTGCAACATGTGAGATTATTTGGATTTCTAACTTGTTACAAAGTTTGAAAGTTACAAGGTTTATATCATATTAATTCTCTATTAGTGGATAGCAGCTATACCACAATTCAGATTTGCAGACTAGTCCAGTCTTTCATTGAAAACACAAAAACATTTTTAAAATTAATGTTCATATAGTTAGAGAAATATTTCTGCTGGTTTTTGAGAGAACCGAGGAAGTTCATACTTTAGATCAATTTTGCAAATATATTACTAAGCTCTTGGTTCAATTGCTAGCTTAAGAAGTTTGTGTAGGCTTTTGAGTTTAGTTGATATGTTTTCTAAGTAATCTGACATTTTAGTTTGAGAGAGGGTGTTGAATTATAATATCAAACTTAAAAATGTTATGTTTTAGTTTTCATTGTCATAACTAAAAGGACCTATTATGTCTAGTTATGAAAGATGTTAAAAGAGGGTTCTAAAGTTTTGAAGGAAAGTATCAAGTTTATAAGTTGGAGGGCCTTTACGGAAAATGATGCTATATAAGCTCATATCCGAGAGTTAGGGTTTCATTCATCCAAGTTATATCTCTTTGTTTCCTTATCAAATCTGTATTTTAAGTATTTTGTTGATTTAATCTCTTTATTTGAATCATCATTGTTAGACTGAATCAATCTGTTTATTTGATTCAGATCTTTTGTATTGTGTGATTGAGATATTGTAGTGAGGTTCAATAGCATTCAGAAATTAAGGACTATTGTTTCTTTTGTATGTTTGGTTGAACTCAGGTGAGGACAATCTTCTGTTAAATGTTTAGATTGAAAAATAATAAACAGGAAGTTGGCTATATTAATCTTGTGTTATTCTTGATTATGATACCATTTTTACAATTTGAATTTATCTTTATTTGTGAGTGGATTTTATCATTAAGACTTAAAAGATTCATAGCATAAAATGCAAATAGCACATTTTATGTATAAAGATACGGTTTAGTGTTTTGAAAAATTTATTACATTTCTATAATAATTCAATATTT
Organism: Tanacetum coccineum; assembly: GCA_026074375.1. NCBI lineage: Eukaryota > Viridiplantae > Streptophyta > Magnoliopsida > Asterales > Asteraceae > Tanacetum > Tanacetum coccineum. The sequence continues at coordinate 36,972 of BQNB010050395.1, read as the reverse complement.
ATGGACTACACAACCTTGTGTCTAACAAACTGAAGTTAGTGATTTGGAGGTGAAATCCGATGTTACACCAAAAAAATCAAGAAACAATATTAAAACCTACGAGGGACGGAACCAGGACGCGAAATGACTAGCTCACATTGAATAAACTAAACAATATTATAAACATAATTTTTAGGGACCGTGAGCAATTAAGAAAAATCGAGGGTTTTTAACAAAATTAACACTAAGACACAAATATGTATGGGTGCCCAGGGACCCCTCGGACACCCCCTGGTTTCGTCTACGTACCTACTATATTAGAGGTGGCAAAATAGGTGGGTCGGGTCAGGTTTAGGTCACGGGTTTAAATGAGTTTGGGTCTAGATGGGTCTTTAGAAACATGGGTCTAGATGGGTTTGGGTCTATATGGTTTAGATCCGGTGTGGAAACTAGAAGGGGGGTTAAATAGTTTACTGCTTTTTAATTTATTTATTGTTTGTATATAAAAAGTTATATTCGAGTTTATGAGATTTCAATGTACACGCAATATGAACAATCTAGTTAAGTAAATAAATGACAACAAGAAATAATATAAATTTGCAAGACAAGAGATAAGAGTTAGAAAGATCAAACTACAACACAAGGATTTATAGTGGTTCGGTAACGAAGTTCCTCTTTGCCCTACTCTACTCCTCGAGTACCCAACTCGAGAGTTCTCTTCACTGTGTCAATAAACTCCTTTTAGGCGGAAAAAAACGTACACAAGTAGCTTACACCAATTTCTGACACTAAGCCAAATGTCAAGTCCTAATCTTAGATAGAACCAATCTACCACACACTTGTATTTTGAGGCCTAAAATACTAACTACCCTTACAAGGATTCACTTCACCTAAATACTAACACGATCAACCTGATCTAACTATTACACACAATCACAAGAGATATAAATGAATTACATCATACAACACAATCGTAACTACGTTACGTAAACACGAACTAAGCTATAACACTTCGTAACTTGATGATTAGAAGTATTCTTCTCTTGCACTTGAAGATCTAACCTTGATTCACTTGGAAACAAATACTTAAGATTAAATGATCAAAGGATTGTAGGAGATGTATAAACTAACTTTAAACAAAAAGAATATGTGTACAAGAGGTGAAAAAGTCTGTAGGAACAGTCCACTATTTATAGGCAATACTAGGAGCCATTTTACATGGTCAGCCCCCTTAGCTCCCCTATCGGCCCCCTTATCACTAAGGGGGCCGCCCATAGTAGGACGCTCCCAATTTTGTCTTTTCCAGCGGAGGTGTTTTCTAGAGCACTTTTATTTATTTTTACGGGGAAGTTTTGAATTCAAATATTTATTTTGAATAAAACATTTCTTGTAAATACAAAAATATTTTGTATAAGTTTTAAAAATGTTTGTTACATTTTATAAAAAATATAAGGTTTAGAAAATTAAATTCCTTTGATCATTAAATAAATTTAGCATTTATTTATTTAGACTTTTAAGTGATTAATTTTCGAAATGAAAATTTACGACTAATAACTTGTTTACGTTTAATTACATAGAGCATTTTTACATTTTGTGATTATCAAAACGTAGATAAGTCGAAAAATATCAATGGCGTTTTTAGGCATTATTTCTATCAACAATCTCTCCCTTTTTTATGATTACAAAATCTAAACTAATTACATGTAAAATTAAATTTAAACAAGTTTTTAGTGAATTTTATTTCATTTCTCCCCCTTTTTATAGAATCAAAAAGGCTTCATCGATAAATCAACGTAAATCCGACGGAATAAACGCTCCCTCTTAATGTGTGCTCCCTCTCATTTGAGACACTAAGGAATCGAGCTATGGTAACTTTGCAATAAAACCAAGTTAGAGGAACAAGACCAATATTTTGAATATATAGCAAAAAAATATTTAAACATAGATACAATACTTGGCTATTAACAATATATTTATGTCAATCAATTTCCACAAGTATATATCAACTAAACTCAACTACATATGTATAGGAGTCAACCTTCACAAAATAATTAACAACTAGAAGAACATAAAGTTTATCAAATACATAATAAAAAAATATGATTCAAGTGCATTCATTAAACATAAAATGTTATGTATAAAACATAATAATACAACATGCATACATTAAATTTAAATATTATGCTTGAAGCATAATAATACATCATACATAAATAAAGACTACAAAGGTCCAATTTTTTCTAGAATGCCATAGGACTTGCATGCAAAAGGTTGGTTGAAAGTTATTTGAAACAAGAGATACTAAACATAGAATATGTTTAGTTTGGAGAGATTGATGGTGGTGGTGAGTTTGGAGGTATAGGTTGTGAAAGCATGTGTTCAATGTAGGAAAACATGTAGTGAAGTTCTTCGCTTAAACCAAAAATGAGAGTTCGGTTATGAATACAACACAAGCAAGTAGCTCCATGAGCTTCAAGAAGGTTAAATGGTATTGGATGACCAAGGATAGGTGGTGATGTCATTGGTGGTGATGGAGTGTTGTAATAAAAGTCAAGTGAGGTTATTGGTGAAAGAGTAAGGGTAATGTCCATGGGTTTTAGTCTATTGTGTTGGAGGGTGGTGGAGGTAACTCTTAGAGGAGGTGAGATGGGTGAGTTCAAGTAGGATTGATTGATGGGATGATTGGAGGGATTTTGCGTGATTTAGTTTGGAGAAATGGATGATGAGAGAAAGTAGCTTTGGTCGGGATGTGTTTTTTTCTTTGATGGTGCATTTGGTGCACTTGGTGATGTGAGTGGAGTTTTGGTGAAGGAGTTTTCGTTTCATCTTTTAATATGGTCAAATGAACAATTTGTCTTGGGGTCGCGGAATGATGGTGTTTTTTGGTCTTTTGAAGGGCGTTTGGAAGTGGAGTAGAGTTGATACCATAAGTAATGGAACAAGGTGCGGTGGTTGATGATGTATGAGGGAGGATATGAATTAGACGAGTGAAAAGTAGAGGTAATTTTGGATGAAAATGGTTTAGAAGTACTAGGAGTTGGTGTTAGTGTAAGCATTTCTAAATTATGTTCGTGTTTTCTGGGTAAGAATAGCTAAGTCTAAGTAAAAGAGAGTCAAAAAGTAGAAAGAAACAGTAAAACCCGAGATCAGATATGCCGACCCCCTAAGTATATGGCCGCCCCCCTTATCCATAAGGGGGCCGCCCTTGGGAGCTAAAGGGGCCACCTATTTGACATTTCCCAAGTTTCCCAGATTTTGAATTCTGCTAAAATTTTGTGAGGGAAATGATTTTTGGTGCCCAATTTGCAGCAAGTCCTATGTGTAAGGTAAGCATGTGACTATATATATATATATATATATATATATATATATATATATATGTATTGTATTCGAAATGCATGGAACAATAATAATAAGATTAAATGTGCGTATATGGCAATTATAGCCAGAATAAGCATTAAGAAACATGAGAGATTAATATTCGTTAAATCTGTAATAAGTTCAAGTTTCTTCGAAATAAAATAGACTAGCATCCCATGCAAGCAAATAAATGTACTAAAATAAAAAGTAATAGAACACATACTTAAGTGATCTCTCTAAAGTCTAATCTATTTAGACTACTAAGACATTTATGTTTATAACTTTTTCTATCGCATAGTTTTTCTTCTTTCTTTCAAATACTTCCAAATACTCCTCTTAGTACTTTTCCAAATGGCTTGAATCCACATATTATTTCCTCATGCATTTGTTGTTGACGATTGAGCAAAGATGTTTCTCGCTCGAAGAGAAGATCGTCACTTTGTTGCGAGGTCATGGGAATGTTGTATGTTTGGTGGGTAAGGGGTAAAAGAGAGTTAAGGAAGGAAGTAGGGGATGGAATACTAGCACGGGAAGTACCTTCATCTTCCCCATCATTTTCATGATGAGATGAGGATCCAAAGTGATGGGAGGATGATGATGAGACGGAGTGACGGGCTTTTTGCATTCCATGATCACTTCAGGGTTTACGAGTTTGTTTTAGAGCGGGTGGACGCATGACTCGATCAACGACATTGTAAATGCCATTATCAAGATGTGGATAGATTCCCATGACGTGTCAAAAGAGACGTGTCAAGAACATACCATAAGGTAGGTTAGCTTTTGGAGTAGCCTTAGCATTTTCAATTCGTTTAGCAAAGAAATAGGCAAGATTATATTCTTGTTCGACAAGAATACAATATAACATGTGAGCAAGGCAAGCCGGAAGATGGTCCCGGTGGCCTCCTAGTCCAAACACACTCTCATAAATGAGTTATTCCCAACACTTTAAGTCTTGTCTAATTTCCTTGGTAAGAACTTGATTTGGCGAAAGAATGACATTTTTGCTTTTGATAGTATGATTTGACTCAACACGTTCAAATTGAAGAAATTGATGAATTTCTTCGAGAGTAGGAATATCGATATGATATGGTCCTTCGAGTTCTTGAAAGAAGGCAAGAGATGAAAGATCCCATTCATTTGTGAAGACACATTGACCATTGTATGGAATTTTGAGAATTCGGCCAAATTCCGCAAGCGAGAGAGTAATGAATTCGTTTTGGATCATGAAGGATATTAAGAGATGGCCGGAATCAGTGGTTTGAAGAGTAACTTGACTATAAAAATCTAGAATAAAATGAGGAATAATCGGTTCATTAATTTCGTAAAGGCAATTGAAACGAATGTTAGTAAAACAACGTTCAATATGATTGGATTTGTAGTAGAGTTCATCAACAACTCTACCCTCATGAATACATCGATTTTCGATGGGTTTGTAGAAGTTTGCAATGGTGGGGGAAATACCGAGTGTTTCGAATACTTTGGGGATATAAGAGCGAGTAAGAGGAGTATCACCAACTATTGCTCGAGGCATATTTTTGTTCCTCTGCATGTGCCAAAATCATGAAAATCAATTTGCGCCATCTACACATGAAATTAACTTTCAAAACTTAAAATGGTGCATCTATATGAATATAAATGCATCTAATGTAAGTCGTTGCATCTCAAATGTGTGGTTTTAGTCACTTCTCACCACTTCTTATTTTAATTTACTTCTTACTAGATCCCTACTCTATATATATATATATATAGATATATATTGCTATACGAAAAAAAATTAATACAAAATTTGACAATGCCCCAATCATTTATTTGTAAATTTTGAATTTCTACTACTATGGGAATCATTGTAGTAATGGATTGCTTAACCTAATTATAAGAACCACAAAAAATGCCCAGTTTTGATTATGTGCAAAATTAGATGCTTAGACATGAAATCGAAAGAGAAAAAGTTGAAAAAGCTTACAATAAGTATTGTTAATCAAGATGTTGATGTTTACCCCTTGCTAAATTGATTTGATTTTGAGTTTGGAGGTTTAATTTTGATGTTTTGGGTGTGGGTTTTTTGTCACACAGTAGCAGCTAAGAGAAAGGACGAAAATAATGGGTGTTTGGTTATGTATTTTGACTGCAGAGGAGTGTTTGGCAAAATTAAATGGCCGGCCCCTTTATTGATAAAGGGGTCGCCCTCATTTACACGGCCGGTCCCCTTATTGATAGGGGGCCGCCCATCTGACGACCAAAAATTTAGTTTTTCGATTTTGACAGATTTTTATTTACTTATAGATTGACATAAAAAAATAATGATACGGTAGCAAGTTGGTGACAATTTTTAATTAACTATTCAATAATGAATAGTACTTCTAATTATTTAGGATGAAGCAATTAAATGTCAAGACTTAGGGACGAGAAATGATTTCGAGATAATTTGACGGAGTTTTGATGAGCAAGTGACATATTAATCAACTTTTCGTTAATTAATAATATTTTAATTATTTTGGACAAAATAATCAAGTTGTCAAGACGATAGATATTTTCGAGATGAGTGTGACGAATTAAAGACATTTTAATTAACTTTTCGTTAATTGAAATTTCTCTAATTATTTCAGAAGAAATAATTGGGTTGTCCATGAAAATTAAAGCAATACTTTTGAGATGTTTAGATGATTCGTTTCATCATTCCTAGACAAAAAAATCAAACGGTTCAGGTTTAAGAGATTTAGAAAGGATATAGGCGACATTATCTTTCGATGATACCTTTTCGATGAATATATTTCTTCTTTGGATGTTTACGTGAATAGAGCGATAACGAATTTCAATGAGTTTAGTACAAGAGAATTAAACGAGATTTATTCTCAATTATATGGCTCCTTAGTCATCGTTCATTATAGGAATATCGTTGAAGAGAATGTCGTAGTTGATAGGAGTTTGTTTCATCCATAGTGTTTGTTGTCATGCCTTTTCGGCGCTTACATTTTTGGCTTCGGCAATGGATATAGCAAGAGCGATTAGCTTCTAAGATGTTTAAACACCATATAATAAACGTGCAAACACCGCTAGTGCTTTCTTGATCCATATAATCTTTCGTATGATCAGAGTCGGCATATACTGTGGTTTCTATGTCTGACTCCTTAGGATATTATAATCCTAAATACGTAGCGTCTTTAATGTATCGGAAGATACTTTTAACCACTTTAACATGAGAGGTTTATGGGATCCTCATCGAAGCGTGCACAAAGGCAAACACTAAACATGATATCGGGCCTACTTGCCATTAAGAAAACTAACCTATCATATCTCTATATTTAGTATAATCCACAGACTCACCTTCTTCTTATTTTGTGAGTTTAGTAACCATGAGCATAAGAGATTTGTTCTTTGTAATAGGTATGTTATCTACCATTCTCATATAATCATGTTTAACAAGATGATCTTTTAATTCAAACGTATACATATATACTTCCTTTTCTTATTCCTCTACTTAAGTCGTTTTAGTCATTAATTATTTTTCTATCATGTTTGGTGAATATTACTTTGCATATATCAACACATATTTAACTAATCACTTAACACATTAAATTGTAAGTAATCTACGTGCTCAACAAATTTAATAGAGAGATATCGTACCTTTGCCTATGATGTTTATGCTAAAATGACTTTCGACAATGATGTTACCTCCATTAAATTATTTGTATTTTTGGTTACCCATCGTGTGTTAAGAACATCCATTTCCTTTAATTCACTTCTCGGGTTCCAAGTTTATTCTCAAGCATATCTACTTAATGATAACAATTCAAACATTTGGTCCCCAATATCTCATGGGTCCGAAATTGTTTGTGCTGAACATCCTTTGCATATGTTGTATTTGATTTGGATGTAAGAATGGTGAACAAATTTCCCATGGAGTATAATTTTGTTGTTGGAAATTATTCCATATTGTTGGATATATATTGGAGTAATTTTGTCTATTTTGATTTCTTCTAAGTAGTGGTGCTTTAGTCCTAGGACGAAAATTATTATTTCTTTTTGGAGGTGGAGTTTTTGACCTTACTTCGGGTTTGGTAAATCAAATTCCGGGTTTTAAAGATGGTTTATGAAACGTTTTTACTTTGTCATTATTTGCAACGGGAACGTTACTATTGTTTGCAAGTAAATGTTTAGGTTTCGGACATGAATTTGATTCGACGGAATTTTTCTTTAATATATTTAGGTTCAATTTCTTATGGTTTTACATGGTTAATTTGTTTAGTCCCGCTCTTTGACGCGTCGGCCGAATTAAATCCTAAACTCGATTTGTCTTCGGATGGTTTTTGAAAACTTAACATTTCCTTAAGTGAGTGAGTGCTTTTATTAAATTGGTTAAGCTTTCTTACACCCTCTTTAAGTTTCTCATTTTTAATATTAATATCTTGACATGTTTTACATCCTACATTAATTTCTTTATTTTTCTCTAATCGAGATAAGTTTTCTTTTAGTTTGAGTAGTTCATCTTCTAGCCGATTTTTAGTAGATTTTAGTGACTTATTTTTAAAGATCGCTTTTAGTCCTACTTTTCATAAGAGATGATATGCACTATCTAAATCTAATTCATCTATTGAAGATAAATCCTCACTATAAAATTTGGTTTCAGAAAGTACCTCATTAGACGCTTGAGCTACAAGACAAGTTTCGTCTTTAGTCTTTTCTTCCTTATCTTCGTCGCTATCGCTCCATTTTCTTTTGCTTTTACCATTTTTGTCATCTTTACTTCTTAGGAATGACTCTCTTTCATCACGTGTTTGTCTTACAAACCTTCCTCGTCTTTCGAAAAATTTCTTGAAGTCTCTCATGGCCATAGCATATTCTTCGTCTTCACTATCGGAGGTCGAACTTTCTTCATCACTAGATTCCTTTTTAGCTTTCAAAGCGAGAGATCTACTTTGTTCTCTTTTTCCTTTGACCATTTCGGAATATTTCTTTATTATCACTTCATATAATTTCAAGTTGCCGATAAGTTCGTCAAGTGATAGTGATGTCAAATCCTTCGACTCTTCAACAGCCATGACTTTTGCGCGCCATTTAGGATGAAGTGCCCTAAGAAATTTTCTAACATGGTTCTTGCTAGAAAAACCTTCATCAAGTGTTTTTAGACTAGAAATGATAGTGTTAAATCTAGCAAAAGCATTATCTATCGATTCCTCTTTCGGAATCGTAAATTATTCTTATTGTTGAACAAGAAGATCTATTTTGTTATCCTTGACTTGACAATTACCTTGGTGAGTGATTAATAAAGTATCCCAAATTTTTTTTGTGGTTTTACACATAAAAATTCTTTCGTATTCTTTACGTGGCAAAGCATTATAAATTACCATTTTAGCTTCATTATTTTTAACAAGTTTCTTTTTAAGATCGTCGCTTTGTTTGTCAAATGGTACGATTTCATCCTTTTTAGTTTCGGAATTATTTTGAATAGGAGGAAAATCACCATAGATCTTTTGATTTCACATAAGTTTCGGATCTATTTTTCCAATAAATAAATCCATCACTTTCAAATAGTGGTGGTCTTTTCATAGATTGCCCTTCTAAATATTTTTCTGATTCCATAGATGATCAATTCAAGTTTATAATTCATTTATTTTAAAAATCGTTGTATTTACGGGCCTCCTGAAACCACAATTGTGGGCAACAAAAGGGGGGTTGAATAGTTTACCGCTTTTTAAATTTAATTATCGTTTGTGTATACAAAGTTAGATTCGAGTTTATGTGATCTCAATGTACATGCAATATGAACAATCTAGTTAAGTAAATAAATGACAACAAGAAATAATATAAGTTTGCAAGACAAGAGATAAGATTAAAAAGACAAACCATAACCAACACACACATTATGTGGTTCAGGAAAACGAAGCTCCTCTTCGTCCCTACACCACTCCTTGAGTACCCATCACGAGAGTTTCTATTTACAATTACCAACAAACTACTTATATTTGGAAAAAACGTAACACAGTAGCTTACACCCATTTACGACATTAAGCCAAATGTCGAGTCTAAATCTTAGTTAGAACCAATCTACCACACACTTGTATTTTGAGGCCTAAAATACTAACCGCCCTTATAAGGATTCACTTCACCTAAGTACTAACATGATCAACCCGATCTAACTATTACACACATTCACAAGAGATATAAATGAATAACAACATACAACACAATCATAACTACGTTACGTAAACATGAAGTAAGCTATAATACTTCGTAACTTGATGATTAGAAGTATTCTTCTCTTGCACTTGAAGATCTAAGCTTGGTTCACTTGAAAACAAATGCTTAAGATTAAATGATCAAAGGATTGTAGGAGATGTATAAACTGATTTTGAACAGAAAGAATATGTGTGTAAGAGGTGAAAAAGTCTATGGGAACAGTCTACTATTTATAGGCAAGACTGTGAGCCGTTTTACATGGCCGCCCCCTTAGCTCTCCTACCGTCCCCCTTATCACTAATGGGGCCACCCATACCTATAAGGGGGCGCCCATAGTAGGACGCTCTTAATTTTGTCTTTTCGAGGAGAGGTGTTTTCTAGAGCAGTTTTATTCATTTTGAGAGGGAAAATTTAAATTCAAAATATTTATTTTGAATAAAACATTTCTTGTAAATACAAAAATATTTTGTATAAGTTTTAAAAATGTTTGCTACATTATATAAAAATGTAAGGTTTAGAAAATTAAATTCCTTTGATCATTAAATTAATTAAGCAATTATTTATTCATACCTTTAAGTGATTAGTTTTTGAAATGAAAATTTACGACTAATAAGTTGTTTACATTTAATTTTACATATGGCGTTTTTACATTTTGTGATTAGTAAAACGTAAAGAAGTCGAAAAATATCAATAACGTAGGTTGTTTAAATTTGACCAAATCTGAATAGATCTTTCTAGCATGTTAAGGGTGGTAGCTAATCTAGATAGATCCAAACTAACTACAAGAGAAACAATGACTATGAACAATATAAGTTATGCAGAAACTAACTTATATTGCTAAGAAGAATAATGAATGAAACAGAACTTTGATTACTATTAATCTACTAGGTTACAGATTACTAACTATTTATTGGTGAAACTTGTATATGAAAACTTGTATCTAACTAATGCCATAGGGTTTTTTTTATACACCAAGGAAAACCCTAATGGGCTTACAAAACGTGTGAAGAGATAATGCATATCTATTCCTATAATAACTCATGCATATCTCCAAACAATACTAACTAGCAGTACTAACTATTTATAACTAACAGTACTAACTACTTAGTCTATTTTCTTGAATCTATAGCATTCTTCATTAGCAGCACTAAGTAGAACTGGTAGTAGTAACTTGTATAAGTAGCAGCACTAAGTTGTAGGAACTTCTGAACCCAACAATCCCAGCAATCCTCCCCTAAACATGATGTTCACTTGTTAACCTTCATGTTTCTTCAGTTTGAGCTTCTTGAACACTAGGAGGATGTATCCAAACACACTGCTACTCTTTAATCTTTTTCTTGAACTCTTTTGTTACTTAGTAAACTTGAAATTCTTTAGCTTCCAGTCTTTGGTCACCATCTCAGCATCTCAGCAACACAGCTACACCAACTAAGTTGGCTTTGTAGTTTTTGGCAAACTACCAGCCATAAACGGATTTGATATTTCTTTACCAGTAGCCGTTTGCTCTGGAATAGCCAATGCTTCATTGCAATAACATGGTGCATTGATAACCATATAGTTTTGAGTAAACTATCAACTATCAACGGATTTGAGATGTCTTTACCAAGAGCCGTTTGCTTTGGACTAGCCAACTCTTTACTGTGAAGCATGGTGAGTTGAGAACCATATAGTTTTTAGCAAACTATCAGCTATTAACGGATTTGAGAAGTCTTTACCAGAAGTCGTTTGCTCTGGACTAGCCAGTTCTTGATGTCTGTTAGACATGGTGAACTGATGACCATTTGTTGTGTGGTGATAAAACCAACACTCAAAAATCCTTCTCACCTCCATCATGGCTTCCATACTCATCAATCTGCTTTTGAATGAATCTAAGCAGAGTATAAGCATCTTCACTTGCAGTCCCAGCTACTAACCTTAAAGAAAGCATTCTCTCAAGTGTTTCTTTTGTGAGTGGATACTTCCTCTCTGCAAGCATATGAATCTCAGTACCATCTTCCAGTATCAAGGTATGAACACCACAATTTTCATATAAATCCCAGCTCTTAAGATTCTATCTTTCTTGATTATGTCAGAGTTCATCTTCTGCATTTGCATCAAACATTGTCCTTAAATATCCCCAAAGAACTAGATTAACACCTTCTAGAGTAGTTGTTTCAAATCTCTTCATCACCAGATTATATAACTCCACAAGATCTAGCCTATCAAACCTTGTCACCATTTCAGAAAAGGTTTTAATCCACCTAGAACTTCCATCAGATCTAAAGATTCTGTAGTAGATGCACTCTGCTCCATGTTAATCTATTATTTCTTCTTCATCTAGAACTATCTTCAGAAAAGCCTTTAGTTGCTCTTCCTCTTCAAGATCAGCATCAGTCTTTTGTCTTTTAGACTTCTTTGTTGCTTTCATCTTAAGTCTTCTGCCTGGTCTTTTTCTGGTACTATCTTCATGTCCTTCTTGCTTAACTTCAACTTTAGTACTGTAGTGTTCTTAAGAACACTTTTGGTTATGTACACCAGCTGCTTCTTTAGAATCTTTTACTGCATCATCTGAATCCATAGGCTTGAAATCATCAATTACCCTTTTCTGTCTTTCATACAAACCTTGAATTTCTGCAAATGTCTTTGCCTTCAGCTGAGAGTGTTTGTAACACCTTTCATTCTTCAGATTTACGTCATCATTTTAAATTCTTCATTTGAGATGTGGTGTGTGTGGTCTACTTCTAATCTCAGCAGATCTTTGTGCAGCTTTGAATTTTCTTTGAGCAGCAAATGTTTCAGCAAGTACTTTGCTCTCTTCAATCTGTGATATCCTCTCTTTTCTTCTGTTGAAGCTTGACTGAAACAATGCATCAGAATCAATCCTGCTTGAAATTCATCGTGAGACAAGTCTCAGCTATAGCAGCCCATAGATGCTTCTTCTTCCCTTCTGTCTTTCCCTTTCTACCTCGGCTTGCAATGTCCCTACTGGTAATGTATGGAAATATATTTTTGCATCTCTTGCAATCTGAGCAGCATCAAAATCACTTCTAGTCATCTTCTTTGCAGGCTCAGGTTCTTCTAAGACACTTTTGCCTTTGTCTTTAGGGTCAATTTTTAGAAGTGGCTTCATGGTTAGGATTGATCTTGCGGGTCTTGAAGAATCTTCAATATCTTTAATTGTTGCTTCAGAATGTATTTCTGCATCTTCTTTAATTCATCATTGCCACCAAATATGGATTTGATAGCATCCCACATATCTTTAGCATCAGTCATCTTGTGAAATTTTGCTAAATGGTCTTCTGGGGTAGAGCCATAAGCAGGTGGTCCTATGCTGTTTCTTTCTCGTTTCGCTGGCTAAAATTTCTTCAGAGTTTTAGGATGGCAGAACCTTTATTAGCTCCATTTGTATCTGTGTGAGACATTACATGACCATTTCCTTTTGTAATGATCTTCCCATATAGGTTAGTCTGTATTGGCTCACGTAATGTTTCCAGTTTTCATGGCCCAAATGTCATATGTCATACTCACCTTTCTTCAAAATAGGGAGTTTAATGGTTGACACAGTGTGAGGGGCTTGTTGTGTTGGTGTTTGTGGTGGTGGTTGTGGAGGTGGTGGAATTTCATCATCTGATCCTGCCATTAAATAGATCTGAAAGGTAAAAGTTTGTAACTAATATGTTTAGGTTCTTCTTACTCAAAGTTTCTCAACAAGCTCTGATACCACTTGTTGATCCCAATCTGAATAGATCTTTCTAGCCTGTTAAGGGTGGTAGCTAATCTGGATAGATCCAAACTAACTACAAGAGAAACAATGACTATGAACAATATAAGTTATGCGGAAACTAACTTATATTGCTAAGAAGAACAATGAATGAAACAAAACTTTGATTACTATTAATCTGCTAGGTTACAGATTACTAACTATTTATTGGTGAAACTTATATATGAAAACTTGTATCTAACTAATGCCGTAGGGTTCCTTTTATACACCAAGGAAAACCTTAATGCGCTTACAAAACGTGTGAAGAGATAATGCATATCTATTCCTATAATAACTCATGCATATCTCCTAACAGTACTAACTAGCAGTACTAACTTACTACTAACAGCACTAACTATACTGGCAGTACTAACAATGTACTGGCAGTCCTAACTATTTATAACTAACAGTACTAACTACTTAGTCTATTTTCTTGAATCTATAGCATTCTTTATCAGCAGCACTAAGTAGAACTGGCAGTAGTAACTTGTATAAGTAGCAACACTAAGTTGTAGGAACTTCTGAAATCCAACAATCCCAACAACGTTTTTAGGCATTATTTCTATCAACATCCAGGTCTACATGGGTTTTGGTAACTTAAGGAAAAATTTAGAAGCCAACGATGCTCTACGTACTAACTAAAGTGAATCATAATCCGTTTTTATACGTTTTTGTACGTTTTCGACCGTTTTCGTTTGTTTTTTACCGTTTTCGTCCGTTTTTGTCTGTTTTCATATTGTTTTGAACGTTTTTGTTTGTTTTCGCCCGTTTTCGTTCGGTTTTGTACATTTCAACCGTTTTCGTACATTTTGAACGTTTTCATACGGTTTTGAACGTTTTTGACTGTTTTCGTCCGTTTTCCATTATTTTCGTTCGTTTTAGAACGTTTTTGTTTGTTTTCGACCGTTTTCGTCTGGTACCAAAAGTTTTCGACCGTTTTCGTCCGTTTTTGACTGTTTTCGTATGTTATTATACACTTTTGCTCATTTTCGTACGTTTTCTTACGTTTTTGTACGTTTTCGATCGTTTTCATCCTTTTTGTCTGTTTTCGTACGGTTTCGAACGGTTTTGAACATTTTTGAACTTTTTCGTACATTTTTATATGTTTTCGTTCGTCGTGATCCATTTTTCTCTATTTTCGTGCATTTTTGTCCATTTTCATTAGTTTTCATACGTCTTTATCCATTTTTCTTTGTTTTCTACGTTTCGTTCATTTTCGTACATTTTGTACGTTTTCATACGCTATTATTCATTTTGTACGTTTTATACGTATAAAAGCGTACAAAAACGAACGAAAACGTAGTATAAAATGCATGAATACAGACGAAACGTACGAAAACCTTATGAAAACTGACAAAAACGAAAGAAAACGGTCGAAAACGGACGAAAACGTACAAAACGGACGAGAACGAACGAAAACGACCGAAGACATACGAAAACGTACAAAACATTAGAAAACGTACAAAAACAATTGAAAACGGTATCTGAATTTAAAGGAAACAATGTATCTTTTTCGCAAAAAAGAGTGTCAGGGAGTGCGAAAAATAGGAACCACGTGGACATTTTTTCCGTTTTGCCAAAAAATGAGCTAATGGTCTGAAAAGGCATCCAAGTTTCCACCTTTTCCTATTGTTGGCATCTATCTATTAATTTTTTTATAAATACAAATGTTTCGTTAATCTTCCTAATTTAGCTCTCTAACGGAGAGTATTTGACGTGGCACGAGATAATGACATTTTTCCCATTTTCTTTTATTGCCCATGTGTTATTTAGCCCCTACACTTTATTTAATAACAATTTCCACCGTTTATTTAATCACAATTTCCACACTTTATTAATACCCATTTTCCCTCATTCCCTTTTCCTCAATTCCCCTAATGATACAAATTCAAAAAACCCTAAATCATGCCTTCTTGGTCCTCAACACAATCCCAAGTAGTTGGTGGTAAGATTGAACACTTCTGTAATTGTGAGTGTCGATTAACAGTGCAAACGGAAACAACAAGGAAGAATCCAGGTAAGCGATTCATAACATGCTTTGTTTGCGGTGCTTATGAGTTTTTAGATGATGATCTTCCAAGTGAATACTACAAAGACTTGTTGTATGGGATGTATCCAAAGCATAAACGATTGAAGAAGAATGTGGATTATCAACAGTTTATTGATGTTCTTGCTTTGTACAAGTCAATGTTGGAAGAAGAGTTGAATGCTACAAAGTCAAAGTTGAAATTGTATAGGTTGTTTTTCATCATGTTAGGATCTTTCTTAGTGATTTGTGTTGGGTTTGGTATGAGAATAGCCAGGTAATGTAATTGATTCTTTTCAGTTAATGAAAGTCTATCAATGTATGATGTTTTGATGTTAACTATTTGGTTGTTCATGGTCCAAGTCATATGTTCTTGATGATAATTGCTATGTTTCCAAATGATAATAACACAAAAAACTGCAACTTGCATATTTCATTGATCATAGAAGTTTAAGAATGACCATCAATTAGTGCCCTCACATGATGTACAAAATGGGATATTTTTGATGGTCATTACATAAAATTCAAATACTTTTGATCCTACCTGATACTAATAAGTTGTGTCTAATATTACAGACCCAAGAGATGGTTTTACTGTTTACCAAACTATGCCCTCACATGTTGTATAAAATGGGTGAATTAAAAGTTAAAAAATATACTAAAGTGCACTTTTACTAGAAACAAAAGATGTGCACATAAACATTTAGATTCTTCAATCTTTCTCCACATCCAGTACAGTGTCTAGAGTACTGCCACGAGCATCTAATTTTTTTGCCAACTTCCTTTGGATAATTCTTTCACTTGGTCTCCTTAATCATACATTTTCTGGTTGATTTTGCATTTTTACTTGCTCATCATTTTACTACACTGGTTGTTCATGTGTATGTTCTTGTGTCTGCTCCACTTGAGTATTTTTTAGGTCAGTCTCAGCATGTTCTTGTGTCTGCACTTGGTCTTGATCTTGTGTCTGCAATGGGTCTTCATTTTATGTCTGCACTAGGACATCTTGTACACCAAACCATCTAGCAAATGAAGAAGTCCCACCCTCTTCTTACCCTGTCTTTTTTGAATTTCATCACTCGACACAACTTTCCTTTAAGACCCACCTGCACCAACCTTTTTTGACCCACCTGATCCACCCTGTTTTGAACGACATGCACCACCTTATTTTGACACACTTGCATTACCCTATGTTGACCCACCTGCACCAGTGCACCTGTTTTGACACACCTGCTCATTTTTCTTATTCGTTTTAGGCCTACCTGACACTTCTTTTAGTTTTGGTGTTTTTCAAGTATTTGTTCTTTGCAACTTGCTTTGTTGTGTCCATGTTTTTTGCAATTTGTACAAATTCCTTGAGAACCTACCCTAGACACTCTTGTCGAACTACCACCCTCACCTTTAGATCTGATTCTTTTCTTTCTTGGCATACTAGGCATTTTTTAGGTTTTGGTGGCAAGACATTTGGGTTAACACTTTTTATCTTATTGATTATCTTATTCAAAAGATGAGGGTATGAGGCTTTAGATGCTACCTAGAACAAGTTCCTAAATTTTAACCTAGTGTGATGTCTCCCAAAGCCTTCATAAATGTGTCCAGCACATTATGCTCAGCATGTGGCATGACAACTTTAACAACTTCAATAAAACCTTATAAAAAATGAGATTGTGTTAGAACATATATAATAGCAAGATTGGGTTAGAATAGATATAATTGCTTACCTCATGTTGATCGGACATAAGAGTTGGGCCATTTCCTTTAATGCAACCGAAGTCTGCTTCCAGCAACTCCAAAAACCAACTCCAGATATGTTTGTTTTCAACATTGACCACTGCCCAAGCCACTGTGTAAATGTGGTTATTCCTATCCATTCTAATTGCTATAAGTATTTCATATTGATTATGAATTTTTAGAAAACAATAATCTAATGCAATTACTAACCTACACCCAGCCTTCCATCCATCTGCTAGTCTAGCAAAACACACATAAAACCTATCAAAGTATGCTTTGTCATTAGGATTAACAGTCACTCCCAACTTTACAGTGGGCTCAGGATTGAAATCTAAAACTGCTTTTCCATATGATCTCAACATAGCATAATGTTCCTCAATTGTTTTTTCATACTCTGTCAAAGCATATTTCTTAGCATTTGTACACTAATTGGGGGTAACCTTACACTTATACTTTTTCATCACTAAGTCAACTATATCACACAACCTAATCTTTAGGCTTAACCTTATCTTATCACCAAATACATTTCCAATCCACCTATAGTTAACCAACAAACCAAAGTTGTTGAAATTCCTAACACATGTATGCTCATCAACTAATGATATAACTTGAAAAGTTTTTTCTTCAATTATCCACCAAGCATAACATCTCCAAGGACATGTAGGCAAGTCATCAATACTAACACTAGGATACCTATTCTGCTTCCTTTGTTTACATTTATCAGGATCAGACAACTTTGGTGGTCTTTGTCCAAACTTTGCTACCACCCTATTTCCATAACTCCTCTCATACCAAAATGAGAAACCTTTAGCCAAAGCATAGTAGGTTAGAAACTCTTTGAACTGGTTAACATACACATACTTTTCACCAACCTGCATTTGAAACATGAAATATGTGTTAATAAACATCATTTATAAACAACATAAAGTATGCTATGCCTTTCACCTTTGGTTTCCTTAGTCTTCAGTGTGTAGTTTCATCATACATTGGAAAGTTGTCCACATGTTTTTCAACAGAATTGAAAGGATCTTGAGTTTTTCCATTCTCATCAATACCCTGAAGCCTTTTCAACAACTCATTCATGAAGAGATCATGTTCCACCACAGTCTCATTTCTAGCAGTATCAATAGGTATATTGTTTTCATCATTTGGCTCATTCAAGTCTGAAACTGAGTTACCTTTAGCTTTCTTCTCTCTATTAGCTTTCATCCTATTTATAAGTTCAATCAATTCCTCTTTTCTAGGACTAAAATAGTCAACTGACTTATCCGAATCATACTCACTATCATAATCACTATCAAAGTCACTATCATAATCAATATCAATAGTATTATTCCTAGCTTGGTCACCCTTTGTTTCATCTTGACTAACCTTCTCTTTGCCCTTATTAATAGTATATGTGACAACTGACAAATTTAAGGTTATCTCGTATATAACAAGAAACATCTTTAAACATATTATGTCACTAGACTAAGTTTATTCTATGTTATGAAAGCATATTAACATCGTCATGAGCATGATTTTATAATCATATGCATTTGATTTTACAAATTTTACATAAATCTTTTAATTCTTGCATTTTAATTCATGCATGCATGCACAACATACCCAATACACTCACAACCTTTGAGATAATAATTCTACAAGTATTTTACACTATTAAAATCATTTTCACTCCCCCTTCCTCTCCTTACCTAACCGGCCGCCCTCTCCTAAAGGGGAAACCCCAACATCCACATTCCATCTTATAAACCTCACTTTTCATAATATATGTTAAACTTGAACCTACGTACAAACACATTGCCAAGTCCCCTCAAATTGTCATCCTCCCCCTCTTTTCATTCATAAGGCATGGCTAAAAACCCTCCCCCAAACCCCATACACACTTAATTTCCATTTTCATGATAAAAGGCCATGCAATGTAGAAAGCCACTTTTGACTCTTGCCCATTCTCTTGCCTTATAAGGGGACCTGGACCTTGTGCACTCAAACGAAACACACAAGACACAACTAAATACTCTCTAATCTCAGCTATTTCAAGTGGTATTCAAGCAAGGGTGAAGGTTTTCTAAGGGTTGCTAAGGAAGTTTAGGGTTTGGTATTGCCAAACTAGGGTTTTCTAAGCTTCGGGTTGGGTTTTAGCACACTTCACGACCATCATAAGCATCACCATTTCGTGTAAGTGTCCCATAGAATCTATTTTACCCTTATTTAACATATGATGCATCATTCTCATATCACCAATATAGATTTATTGTGTTAGAAGTCGATTTAAACCTTGTTAGAAAGTATATGAAATCTGTCCAGAAAATGGGTCGTCTTGTGAGCTAGTTTTAACCATCTTACTAAACACTTTTGGTAAATATATTTTAACCACTAGATACTTGAATGTCTTAGGAATGTTTCTACATAGGTTTGGTGAACTATGTACTTGTTTCTGTATTTTAGAACAAACTGATTCGAAAACTAGTCAATCAGCTAAAGTTGTTGACCTACGTGACTCGCAACAGTAGTTTGGGTTCCTTAAACTTTTAATTAAGAGTTGTAATTATAGTGGTTGGAAAACTAAGACATAGGGCTAAGTGTGGGAATTTGTTTCGTTGAAAAATGTTAAGAATTGAGTGAAATATGGTCGTTTGAAGTCGGGTAGACCATTTGGATAGCCACTGTTTTCAGCCATGATATAAAAGTGATGTTTGCTTGTTTTTCTAAGGGTTTTCACATGTGAAGCTTTATAAAACGCTAACTTAAAGTTTATATGGGTGATAAAACTTTCTAAAACTCATATGCATATAGAACATACCATTGTGTTCCTAAGGCGTCTTATTGAATTAGTTCGCGGTTAGGACACATTGTTTCATTCAAGCTTGCGTATTTTATTTACATTATCAGTACTTGTTAAGGTGAGTTTCATAGCCCCTACTTTACTTGTTTTATACTCTTTTTGAACTACTTTGGGGTAAGAATACATGCTCGTTTAATTTTATAGACACAAGTACTTAAAACTTTTACGTATTGCCTAAGTTACCCATCTTACCGTTAAAGTCCCCACTATCATGAACAGTTAATTAAGTAGTAAGAACGAATGTTGTGAATAGATCTATTGGGGTTAACACCCTCGTCCGGGTTTGGTATCTCTTATTGGTCAAACGAACGTGTTTCATTTGAGGATTCTAGGTGTTCTCGGTAAAAGCACCTACCGGGGAAACAAACAAACTAACCGTTAAGGCTTTGGTGTCATGAGCTTAGTGCAATAGTAATAATTTTCTTGATATTATATGTGTTACAATAGTCACTAAAATCTTGTGGTTTACGTTACTATTTACTTAAACCTATGATCTCACCAACTTTATTTTGACCGTTTTAGCATATATTTCTTAGGTCCTTAATTTGCATAATCATGGATAGCACATTAGAGCATCATACTAGAGCCACCCTTTTGCGGTCTCATCATATTGAATATTTTCTTGCATGAACTTTAATGTTTGATTGTGTAATAAACTTTCCTTTAATTTACGATGTGAAACTTTTATTGTCATTTACTTGAACTTTTAATAAAATCACAGGTTGTATTTTTAACGACTCTTATAGAGGTCGTTCTTTATAACTTGTGACTTTATGCTATGATAGTCATGCATTGTTATCTTCCGCTATGATTTTGGGGGTGTGACAGTATTAGTCCTAGCTTCAACACCCTCTATTTCATTAACCTTCTCTTTACACTTGTTTGTTTTTTATGGATGCTGAGAAGATCCACCCTCATACTCAACCTCCATCTCAACCTAATTAACCATCTCATCTATGCAAAATTCATTGCAATATCTCTTTTTAGGAGGGCCTTTTGTCTTAGAAACACAAGCATCCATCTTAGTTGTATCAGCTTGACCTAAATACTCTAAAAGATCCATACCTAAATGATCAAGATAAAGATCAAGCCTACCAAATGACTCAGCAATATCAAACATGTAATCTAACTCCCTATCACTACTAACTCTAACTAAACCCCCTTCCAACTCTACATTTGGAACTTGATAATACAAACCTTGAAAGTAGTTTCCATTTTTTTCTTCTAAAAATTCAGCAAAGGGTTCGTATGCCATCCTTGTAACACTCATTTCAAGGATGATACCCTTAACATACCTTAGAGGTAAGTGGAGGAAATAATCGTTATTATGAACATCAAAACAGTGCAGGTTGGTCCCATGTATCATTCTATTAGAAAATTGACAAAAAGATCAAATTAGGGTTTATGACTATAGTAATAAACAATAAAAAACAAATAACAAAATTAAAATTAACGAGCAAACATTATTACATACCTGAGGACATAAAGAAAAGTTAAAAATTGTAAACATCTGTGTGAAATTAGGGATTGTGTAATATGAGAAATTAGGGTTTGTGTAAAAAGGAATTGTTGTTTCATGGTAATGTTTAAGTGATCAAAAATTGATATGGGAAATTAGGATTATGAATATCGAGGTAAAAAAATATTCAAAAAACCTGGGTCTTTGTTTATTGCAAAACAAACCCAAGATTATGCAAAACGGGAAAGTTTAAAAAGAAAACGGGAAAAATGTCATTATCTAGTGGCACGTCAAATACTCTTCGTTATAGAACTAGAATAAGAAGATTAACGTAAGATTTGTTTTTTATAGAAAATTAATAGATGGATGCCAACTATATGCAAAGGTGGAAACTTTGATAGTTTTTCAGGCCATTAGCCCTAAAAAATATCAAACCAGTATGTCATTGCCTAAAATCTTTGTAAACCCAAAGTATGTTTTATGTCAAACATTTATTGACCTATGTTGCATCAGCTATACTTTGTCATGGAATCATGAACTTCACATTTCCATGAGGACAACAATCTTGAACTCGTTTATTCACGAATGAGTCGATTTAGGGTATTAATCTAAAAGTGTCGAACTCATTTATTCACGAATGAGTCGATTTAAGGTATTAATCTAGAAGTGTCGAATAAACAAATTTAGCTTAAAAAGAAATGGGTCGAACATGTTTAAAGTCACCTAAGTTCTATTTTTAAAGCATACAACACTATAACCTCCTAAATATTATTGTAATAATATCTTTTTCTAATATTTTGGAGGAAGACCACGGACAATAGCATACAAATATGGTGAGATGAAAGAAGTGTATGCACTGAGATGAGGAGGCTTAAAAGCTATGTTGGAGGAAGACCACGGACCCCAGACATTATGCACTTCACAAGACCGGAATGATCAACCCTTGAGGGAGATTGTTAGGAACTTAAGTTGTAATCATTCCTATCAATCAATAGGGCCTGTGTCTAGTTTACTATAGATTACGTTTATCGTTACTTAACGTTTAACTCTTGTAATAAGTTGTAATAGGCTAAACGTGTAAACCCGACCCATTAAGCTAATTGGGCAGGCCCATCTATCTAGCTAGGGGTAGCATAGCTTCCTTAGTATAAATAAGACCTCCTAGACATGCTAGGAGGTGTGTGAAACATTTTGTAACCTTTCCATATAATTAAGTTTTCACCAAGTTCTTCTTTCTCTCTCATGGATGGCAATAGACGAGAAAAAAATCATAACTCGCGAGTACCTACATGTGAATGGGTGGGTAATCCCGTCAATTTTCACCTGCGAGTGGGTCGTGGGTGAAAATTTATACCCATGGTGGGTGGCGGGCGAGTGAATGGTAATGTATACCAATCACGGGTGTACCCATTTAAAATACTCATGGGTATACCCGTCAAAATACTCATGGGTGTGCCCG
>BQNB010050395.1:0-11009 GCA_026074375.1 Tanacetum coccineum | reverse complement strand
TGTGAGATATTTAATTTTTAAAAAAGAGGTGGAAAGTGAGTTTTTTTATTTTTGATGAAAAAATGAGTGACTATGATTGGTTTATTGGGTCTATGACAAATGTTGAGTCTATATTGAACTTTAGGCAGTTATATATTTGCCGGAGAAAATGATCCAAAAGCGGGATAAAACGTTTTGTGAACAATATGTGGAACCATCTAAGCTTATTTTTCTTTAAGTTCTAGTTTAGTCCTTTTAACCTTTATTGTTAGACAAATCTACCACATTATTTGTAGTTAAAAATATTTGATTAAGAATAAAACAACTATGTTATAGAAAAAGTTAAAAACCCAAAAAGCTATATATAATTGTATGAAATACTAACCATAATCTTAAATGTTACATTGATATTTAAAGTCATATCAAGTCATTTTGATTATTTATGTATAAATGAATATCACATAAATCCTAATTAATAGCGTGAGGCGTGGCGGGGCGGCATGGTCAAGCCTCACGTCTTTGGAGCCATGGCGAGTTATGGCGTTTTTTAAGGCGTGACTTAAAGCGGCACAAAATATGAAAATATTTATAAATTTATATTTTTATATCATATTTCAAATATATTTATATCATATTTTAAAGAGTAAATTGCAAAAATGGTCCTTTTAGTTTGGCCAAATTGCAGATTTGGTCCGTCGAATTTCAAAATTGCAAAAATAGTCCGTATTTTGAAGGTTTTGTTCCATTTTTGGTCCTTAATCGATATGAAATGACTAAAATACCCCCGAGTTGCATACAACATCTTAATTGATGAGCTTTAGTAAACCCCCGAGTTGCAACTTAAATTAGAGAGGACCATAAAGCACATTTTGGTAAAAAGAAAAAGAGCAATGCTACATCCACAAAAAATTTACAAAAAGAAATCCACACACACTTGTCATGCAAATATTGGTGATGAAAATGATGAAAGAGAAAAAGCATACAAAATTATTGGTCCAACTCACATGCCATGTCATTGTGTGGATAATTTTTTGTAAACTTTTAGTGGATGTAGCATTTCTCAAAGAAAAAAGGTCAATTTGTGGTGCGTTGAAGCACGTAAGCTAGGTCGAGCTCACATAAAACACATTTTATTCGTTATGTTATGAGTACAGGAAATTTTGTGTTATAACACCAATTTTTTTTTTCAAAGATAATGGTTTTATAAATTATATGAGTTTTAAAAATACACATCTGAAAACTTTTTGACCTGTTTCAATTGAAACTTTTAGTCGTTCGACCTGTCATAAATAAAACATAAGCTGGATCAACCCACATAAAAGTTGATGGGTAGTCAAGGTTAATAGGAAAAAATAGCGTTTGCATGCGGTAGAGAAGTTATATCTGAATTTTGAGAAGTTCATGACGTTATTCAAAAGTTATAAGTCAACTAAGGTCTTCTTTTTTTTCAAAAAAAAGCTATTTTTACCACTTTTGTCTGCAAACATCTGCAGGCGAACAGAGGTTTTTGTTTGTTTTTTTTGCAGACATAAATACACTTATCATCATCTTTTTATTGGCACCGGATATATACACAACAAAAATAGAGTACCTTTCAAGTTAACAAAATAGAGAAAGACTTCACTGTTGTGTTTGAAAGAAGGATTATATCATTTACTTGTAACACCCTAAAACCGGGTTTTAAGTATTTAACTACGAGAATGCCATGAAATAGTTCGACTACGACTTTTAGTAGTCTGAATGCGTAACATGATTGGTTAGTCAAACCCGATAGTCAATCCGTTGGTCAAAGTATAAGCTAATATAATATGTAAATGGTTTTAGAAAGTTTGATGTATCACATTTATGAAAGAATAAAACTTGAGGGACTTCTATTGCCAAATGGCCAAACTAGTAACTAATTCCATCATTAACTAGATAAGTTTTGGGATTTTCCAACATTTTCTAAAATGTTCCAAGAGGTTGTTTATGTCGGTTTAGAAAAGAGAGGGAAAAGAGAAATGATTAGTTTGATGATCTTGTGATGGATTAAAGGGTGCCAATTCAAGGGTTAAGTCTATAACAATAATCCTACACAAGCAAGTAACTTCTTTTTTTGGTGCACACGGTGAACTTTTATATTATTAGAATGACAAATTACAATCAAATAGAGAAGGATAGACATGCCTATCCTTACTCTTATGCATACGACAAAGAACAGATACAATGAAGATACAGAGTATATCGGCTAAAACAAGAATATTTCCTCAGACACACTAACATCTCTGGTAATACTATGATACAATGTCTGATACTTTCCCAAACAAGGTTAAACAGCCTTGAAACAATCTTAGTCACCTTTAGTGCACCAACACCATATCTTCTTGTCTGCATTTCCATACCCTAGTTCATAAGCAAACCATTCAACACCACAATGGCTTAAATGAAAAAGGGTAGGCATACTCAAGCAAGATATAGTCCCATTCACACTGAATAAGGGGCTATACCTCCCAAGCTACATTTCCCAAACAATAACTTCCAAACAACATCCAGTAGCTACATCCTCACTAGATAGGTCAGGCAGCCAAGAGGTTTGGGCATCACATGGAAGGGAACACACACCCTTATCAAACCCATCCGAGCCTCATTTGGCAATGTATAGAATGGCCCAAGAGATTTCTATCTACTTCATCCTTCATACATTGCCCACCCAGTCCAAAACAACCATCCTCAAAGATAGCCCTACCTAATGGTATATATTAACTGAATTAGACCTCTTAATGACCCATCATATATATCTAGATCCCTCCCAGGGCCAAGTTAGAACATCTACGGGGCCAAAAAGTATAGTCATACCAATCATACTCCAAGATACAAGGTGCTATCTTTGAATGGACTGCATTTCTGACTTTAGTTAGTATTGCCAAACACCCCTTTATGGGTGTCTGCAATATTCAAATTGACATTCCATTTCTCTTGAGCTTTCAAAATAGCAATAGACTTCTTTACTTTCAGGCTCATTACTCTCAGTCTAATTATCTCATAGAATAATTCAGCAAGCTCCTTTGGATTCCTCTTTTCTCCTCTGAAAATTCTGCAATTTCTTTCCTGCCATACCAAGTATACACTTGCAGCAAGACCCAGCTTTTTGATGATGCTTTCAATGGAATTACCAATGTATAAACCAGTAATGATATGAACTAAATCATTCCATTCCAACTAAGGAAAGATCACTCCCATCTTCTGTTTTGCAATTCCCCAAAAATCTTTAGTATAGGTACACTTAAAGAACAAATGTTTTGCAAGTAAGTAACTTCTTAATTGAGTTAATTGGTGAATTATAGAATTAGGGTTCATGTAACATAAATTAGGGGTTTTATGATTTTTAACCAAGAATTAAGGTAATTATGATAATGGGTTAAGTTGTATAATGTGAAATTAGTAAAAATTAGGGTTTTCCACCATATGATCAATATATGAGCATATGATGTTAATGAATAATGAAGGGTGTATTAATGGGTTGTATAAACCTATATTATCAATATATGATCATATGATGTTAATGAATAATGAAGGGTGTATTAATGGGTTGTATAAACCCATATTATGATATCGATTTATGGTACATAATATGTGTAATTATGGTTTAGGAAGGCAAGCATGGGATGATAATGATGTGGTAAAGGCTTTATTAAGATTTAGCTTAAAATAAGGTAAGTAAAATGGTTATGTTATGAATTATATTGATTTATCATATATGTGTTATGTGTAAGATTGTGATTAAGGTATATGAAGCATTTGGCTAATGTGGTGGGATTAAGATTATGTTTAAGGCTAGTTTGGCTTATCTAACCAAAGATGTGGTTAGCCAAGTTATGGACTAGTTAAGGTGTGTAAGATTATGTATGTTATTATGTGATTCATAATTGGATTGAGTGTTCTTGGACAAGTAGTGATGTTGAGTAGTTTTCAAACTTATGTCTAATGCGTATAATGCTTATATGTGTAATGATGTATAATAACATTTTATTGCCTTTTTACTTACTAAGCGTTTCGCTTACGGTTTAATTGTTTAACCGTTTTGTAGGTGCTCATGTGATGAAGGTTATACCTTGATTAAGGTCTAAGAATTGGATACTAGAGGTTAGAAGTATTGAAGTGTACTTATGAGCTTAATACTAGACGCCGAGCACAAGATAAGGTTGAACCCCCATGAGTCGTAAAACAATTCATAAAATGATTTGTAAAAAAAGTTGTCAAGTGTCCAAGTCTAGTTCTTGGTCGTAAAGTAATGGTTATGTGAGTTGTTTAAGAAGTTGTATGTAAATGGGTCAAAACGGGTGTTTGGCAAACCCCATAAAGTATATGTTTATGGGTCATTTAGACCGCAAATATTTATGAAAATAAAGTAATATGTTATTATAGGGAATTCTGGAAAGTTTCGTTAAGTTTCGAGTCTTGGAAGTCGATTTTTCAAAAGTGATGCAATATATAGTCTTTGATAAGTTTCTGCAGGAACCACATGGCCTTATGGTATTTCGGCATATGGCCATATGGTCAGCTTGGAAGTTTTGCAGTGGCCATATGGCCATATGGTATTTCTGCATATGGTCATATGTTCCTGTCAGACTATAATTGATTATTTTTCTAGTTTTTAGTCAATCTTTGAAAAATCATATCTTTTAATCTGTAAGGAGTTAGAAGGCGTGCCACCCGCCGTTTCGAAGATAATAGAGTCTACTTACATTTAAAAATAATTTGAAGGTATGAAATGTAATTGATTTTTGTCAGATTATAAAAGAGTGACAGCATGTCCGTTTGGGTATGTCGTTTTCGCGAAAAGTTTTAATTTTTGGTCAAATTTAGAGTCGGGAAAGGGGCATTTCATTACTGATCAGTTTCTATAGCTAATCATAGTGCCTCAATGGTATATGCTAGGTTCCCCTCATTCATGGTCTTGAAAAAAATGTTGAATGTTAAGTGTTTGAACGTGATGATTTCACAATAATTAATTCCCGTCTTCTTAGTCTGATACTTAAAAAAGTAGAATGGAATGTGACTTTTGTAAATGTGGACACACCTCAACCGAAGGACTTTATATTTGTTGACACACCTATGTATATCTCCAAGTACATCGGAAATACTAATGCATTGTCAAGGGAGCTTACAATTTCTGCATGTGACCTTACCTACTTACGCATTAAAGGTTCTTATTTTCCTAAGTTATCTGTGGATGGCTTTCGTTCTTTGGAGAAGGTGGATCTCTGTGTATCTTCTCCACAAAAGACAAATGTTCATAAAATCCATGATATGTTTCAACGTCTTCATAGTGTGAAATATTTTGCACTTAGCTTGGAGATTGTCGAGCTTCTTTCTGCCTCGAAAGAAGATATCTCGCATCAAACTTCGCCGTTTCCTAGCTTAAAGACTTTAAAGATTTATCCGTTAAAGGGTTTAAAGACTTTAACGTCAAATATGTTTCCAACTCAACTGGATCAGGAGCAAGAAGCAATGAAAATAAAATTGTCTGCTGAAGTTACAAATTATTTGCTTGAAAGTTCTTCAAATGCGACCTTTACGATGGTCTCACATGAGGAGGCTAAAGCTATAAAAATCACCAAAGCGGCATACCGCCTTATGGCAGCTTTATGGAAGATTCTAGAGGAAATGGAAGCTGATAGAGAGACTAAAAGGGCTAATGTGGAGTGAAAGAAGACACTTTCTGATAGCTGTTGGGAAGATTTCGAAATGATTATTTGGCCTTTGGGTGATACTAAAGTGATATTCTGCATGCTGCAAAATATAAAATTACTACTCACCGAGGTGATGCATCAAAAAGGGTTGAGATGCAAGCATGTCTTTCTAGATTATCTGCAAAAACAAGACCATCGGGCATAAGATGGCAGTTGATATGAAGAATCAGTGTGATATAAAACAAAATATTTCGAGTGGATGAAATTGCTTTGTCTTCTTAGTAAATAGCTTATGAAGGACTGGTGCTATGTGGATCGAACTAAGACGGCTGAGTATCTACAAGAATGATGGAATTGGGATAAGGTTTTTTCATCATATTTGTATATCCATTATTCCTTCTTCCTAGCTAGTAACGATTTTTATAGGGGTAATCTGGATTCTGATTGATAAAAGGTTATCAAATACGAGAATGAATGTTAATTTACTTTGCTATGACTATTCATAGATAGATTTTAATTTCCTTTGCAACTAGTCCATGTATACTTCTAAAATCAAATCATTTTGCTATGAAAACATAAATTTTTTAATTCAAGACAATTTGTCAAACAAACATACAAATGGTGATCCATATGACACTTAAATGTGGGCATTTATGACCCATGTACTTATAAATTGATCATTTTAAATTAAGTTAACATTTAAGCTCATCTAGGCCGATATCATATGATGCCAAGCACAAATCAAAACATCAAAGGAGCATGCAACTCATTGATCTCTTTAGATGTTAACGAGACAACAGTCAGTTATCGTTAGTGACCATGAAAGATACACATGTTAACTCAACAGGGAACTCACACAAACATTTCAGTTAAGAGTTTCAAATGCCCAAACATGGGGAAGGTTCACAATGTTGTAGTCAAGTATGAGCTGAAAGGAAGATCTCTTCACAAGTGGGTCCTCATTTTCACAACCTGCGAATATATCACACCTTTAAAAAATTGCAAGAATAATGGCTCGATAGGTTCATACATTTGCTCTAAGTTGCACGGGGACGGAAACGGGGACGGGAACGGGTACGGGTACAGGTACCGGGAAACGGCAACATCCTAAACTTCAAGAAACGGGTACGGCGGGGAAACGTTTATGTGTTTTATAATATTTTATTATATGGCAAATTGTCATCTAAAAAAATATTATAAAACATTAAAAAATCTAAACAAATATTACTCACAAATCACAATCATCAATTAAAAACTCTCAAAACATGAAATTGTCTTCCTAAAAAACATTTAAGTAAAACTGTAAATGCATTCAACTTTATACAACATTTTGTATGCATTCATCATAAGAGTAGCTTACATCTCTTTTTATGCATTCATCATAAGAGTAGCTTACATCTCTTTTTAAAAGAAAACAGAAAAGATAAGAAGATCAAGCCTTATTATCTTCATCATTGATAAATAATAATTCTAGAAAAGATAAACATCAAACAAAATGGCAATACCATAGACAATAAAGAATTGATGATTGTATTTTACTCACCTGATGTATGTCGACTACAGAATGTGTTTACAAGTTCTGGTCCTTCCAGAGAGTTTAACAAGATGAAGAGCCATGACTTTTGAGTTCTCAATGGTTTTAACTACGTAGGTTTATTAAAATAAAAGGCTTCTAGTTAATGGGCATAGGAAACGTGTGTTTTTGGGCTGGAAACGTTTCCCCAAACGTTTCCCCTATAAGGATCCGCGTACCACAATTTTAGAAACGTTTCCCCTTTTCTTGGGGACGTTTCCCCGACGTTTCCCTGCGTTTCCCCGCGTTTCCCCGTTTCCCCACGTTTCGGAAACGTCATACGGCATCTCGGCGAAGTTTCCGTGCATCCTAGCTTGTACGTCTTCGTGGGTTCTGTGCAAAAGGTAATAATAAGTTATTGGTGTATGATTACATGCTAAACGGTTCACTTCATTCACATCTTTTCCATGAAAAACAAGATAATGTCCTAAACTGGAAAACGAGGTATCAGATTGCACTTGGAATTACAAAAGGGTTGGTTTATCTTCATGAGAAGTGCAGAGACTGTATAATTCACTGTGACATAAAGCCAGAAAACATTCTGTTAGATGCCGATTTTGGCCCCAAAATTGCAGATTTTGGTCTTGCAAAGCTCGTGGGACGAAATTTTAGTCGTGTTTTGACAACTATGAGAGGGACAAGAGGGTATCTAGTGCCAGAATGGTTATCAGGTGTGGCTATCACAGCCAAAGCAGATGTTTATAGTTACGGAATGATGCTTTTTGAATTAGTACATGGTAAAAGAAATGCAGAACAATCAGAAGATTTAAGTTATACATTCTTCCCTAGTGTGGCTGCAAATGCTGTTATGGTGGAAGGAGGTGATATCCTTAGCCTACTAGACAGTCGGTTAAACAGGGAAGCAAATGTTGAAGAAGTCATGAAAATATGCAAAGTTGCATACTGGTGTATCCAAGATGAAGAAGAGAACAGGCCTTCCATGAGTCTAGCGGAGCAGATGCTTGAAGGGGTTTTGGATGTGAAAATGCCTCCAATTCCGAAATTTGTCCAGTTTTTTGCTGATGATACATGACATCTTGTTTTCTATTATGAGTCATCCAGAACTTGGAACTCGCAAGAACAAAAAATTCCTCAAGTGGTGATTCCCAGTCCAAGACATCATCATCTTAAATGTTAATTTTGTTCTATGTTCTTTGTTACTATGAACACTGAATAAGGAGTCATTGACTTTGTAAATTGTCATACTCTAATTTTGGTTGTATAGTGTACCATTGTCATATATTCTAGCAGGGGTCACCTGTAATTAAAACAAGGTTTTTAACCCGCGCTTCGCTGCGGAGCGCTGGTTTTTATGTTATTAAACCTTTTTATGAAAAGCGATGTAAGATGAATGCAGTTGCAACAAAGACACTGAATTGTGAAACATTCATTCTGTAATAGAAATTTATACATGTATATGTATTGTCAAACTATACATAAATGTTTAAATAAACCAATTGTCATTGTCACGTACATTTAACTATGTACAGTAGCTAGTTAGCCAATTATGAGAGTACCTATTGAGTAGAATCTTCATGAAACTGAGCATCAAAGGGAACAGGAGAGTGCGGAGAGTGTTTTCAATCTGGTTAAAAAATTTCAATATATAGCCTTCTTGTTTAAGTAGTTT
Source organism: Tanacetum coccineum (assembly GCA_026074375.1). NCBI lineage: Eukaryota > Viridiplantae > Streptophyta > Magnoliopsida > Asterales > Asteraceae > Tanacetum > Tanacetum coccineum. Next base: position 2,155 of record BQNB010050395.1, on the reverse strand, counting down.
TCGAATATAGGAAATAGCAGCAAGACATTATCTTTTCATTGTTTGTCAATGATCAATCTCTACATATAGCACTGATCCTAAAACATCGACTTTGTAGCTTGACTGACATACGCAACTGATCCTAAGACATCCACCTATGTGCAAGCAAATAAGCAATAACAACATGATAAATAAGTTCGTAGGCTCACAGATCCTGAAGTTCTGGTTCTTTTTGGAGTATAGCATAGAATAGTGATGATTTTCCAGCACCAACGCCCACAATTCACGAATTTCTATCCTTTGTTAACTTCTGTATTTGTGCCATTGAGAGTCAGAAGAGGTACATCTGAATTCCATCTTAAATCACCATGTTTATAGTCTGATTTTGCGGCATCTCCTCACCTTTAAGCTCATTTGAATCATAAACAAACAGCTACTCTCCGCTGCGGGACATTTGAGGGTCTTCATTGTAAGTTATGTGTATTTATTGTTGTTGTTTTGAGTGTGATTGATATGTGGTGTGTGCTTAGTTTGATACAATCTAGTTAAAGCAATAGAAGCAATCGCTACAGTTAATTATGATCATTCTTTTAACCATTAGGAGGCAAAAGTTTTAAAAAGTAAGTCAAGCATATGCAAATAAAATTGATGATTGGATAGGTATAGAAGCTGATATTTCCATTTTAGTTTGTTGTTTGTGGCAAAATGTGACCTGCAACTTCACTTTGATTTTCTTTCATTTGGCAGCTTTGGATTGTCAGTAGTTGGATTCTGCAGGAAAGAAAAAAAATGTTAAATTGTTGTGAGTTGTGGTTGCCTCTCTCTATGGAGATAAAAAGTGAAATGACAATGACTACACAATATCAGCATGTATGAAGTCTGCTGTGATTTGCTCACCTGACGTGTGGTCATCAACATACTTAAACTCACCAATATAATCTGCAGCGTTAAGCATAAAATTCTGTTATCTACCAGGATAAAAAGTCTATATGCATTTGATCAGAGTGCAACTATTAAAAAGAAGCTGATAAAAGCATACCATGTTTCTACATGACCATAAGGAACTTAATGTTTCTACAGGACCATAAGGAATTTAAATCGCATGAATTTGCAAGCGGGTCAAAAGTAGATCAAAAGGGACTTTTATAACGTATAAACATCTTATACATTTTTGGTCGAAACATGTGGCAAAAGTAATAGCCAGTTAATCAAACGATACTGAACCAAACACCCCCATAAAAATCAGTAAGGGGAAATATGCAAATACTTTCCCTTTAGAAGAAAATTTATAAATTAAAATGTGACCCAAATCAGATTAGTACAATTCTGTAATGTTAATGAATCTAGCATCTACAGCCGTAAGGTGAGCAATGAAGAACTTACTGATGGTAGAGCAACTTCATCCTAGCGATCATATGATATATTGCCATAAAAAATTCAGTTGCCACCATCGCCAAAGGGTTGTCGTTTGGGCTCTGAAAAAGAGAAACCTTAGAAAGTTAGTTAATGTGCCTAAAAGAGATTTAGTGATACCTATGAACAAAATAAGTTGCCTATCGAAGCATCAGATAAAAAGAAAACTTTTCTTATATTTTAAAAAAATGAATTCTGTATATTATTAGCCCATATTGGTATGTTGTCATGGGCTTGACTCACTTTTCTAGCTTTTAGATTACTCTATTATTTTGTTAAGAAAATTTGATCCATTGTATTATTATATATTGACATATTTTGATGGCAAATTAGCTAACTATTAGCGATCACAAACATATATATACATATGATAGGGTCAGATGATCATACAGATTATGGTAGGATCAACAACAAAAAGTTAAAAGCTTATATGATGGCCTTATAAGCTAATTTTCCATTTTGTAGAATATTTTTTCCTAAGACTTAGGTGGCTGAAAATACTATACCTTGGCTCCATGTAAGAATCATGACTACTAAAACACTACTCTGTTAGAAATAAAAATATAAATAAGACTCCTTTTGGTAAACCAATTGCTACTTATGTTCTCTTTTTCTAGGACAACGGCGTTATGTCTGTATATATACAGAAGGTTCAATTCCATACAAAAATTATTCAAATTCTACAGCAAAATAACATTCTCCGGTTAAGTTGTCTACACTAATCATTCGTTGCTTTTGTATATAATTATTGTCTTCAATCTCA
>BQNB010050394.1:19081-41530 GCA_026074375.1 Tanacetum coccineum | reverse complement strand
AATTTTCACACATAGATTTTTACAAATATTCACATTAGGAGCTAAAAAGTCATTATACAATAAAAGTATTACAACAATCGTGAGGGTTTAGTTTGAACACCCCTAGGTCATATGCATTGGGTTGTAGCAGCGTATAGTGTCTGTGTGAAACGTATAATTGGTAAAAAAAATTACTTAACGAAATTGGAATCACCGAGTTGAGTTTTAAATTTTGATTGTTATTTTTTTATTAAATTTATGGAAGTTTTAATTTAAATTTTGTAGCTTTTTATAACATTTTTAATTTCTAAATTTTCTAAAATTTTCAAAATTTTGAATTTAAATTTAAATTTTTTAAATTTTGTATTAGAAGATATTGTGTTTAGGGGAGGGTTTATTTTTGTGAAAAAGTGTGAGTTAAGGGGTTTAGTTTGTTCTGGTTTTGGAGTGCGCGAGTTTAGTTTGGGTATAGTAGGGAATCAAAAATTAATATTGAGGTTTCTACGACTTGACCGTCACTTCTTGAGACGCCGTCGATATTGTATGTGCAATGATGGTGGAACTCTGTTCTCCAGTACTTCATTGTGCTATAAATACATCCCCATCTCAATCTTTTCCCAAACCACTTATCTTTTCCCAAACCACTTCAATTTCTCCCAATACTATTTTCTTTAGCAATGGCTGCTCATGGTGGTAGAAACAACATTGTTGCCAGAAGGGTCATTGATGACCTAATTGATATCAGTGGAGAGAGATCGCCACCGAAGTATCTAAAGATCTTCATTGAGCAACAAATTACCGATCATCGTCGGTTCATTGCTCGTATGCGTGATGAAATTAGGACCTCAACGAATCTTATCAGTCAGTTGAACACATTAATTTTGGAGTTGGAAGCTTCTGGTGATTATGAGGAAGTGTTTGACCTTGTGATGGAACTCTGGGATGACAGGCGTGATGAGCAGGATAAGGTGGCTGATTTCAATAGGTTGATTGCTGTTGCTGAGGAGAAGATTCATGGTAAAGAGATTGATTTGGAGATGTTGGAGGCTAAAGGCAATGATGGTTAATTAGGGCAGGAGAAAGTTTCCTTTTGTCTGGTTTGTTTAATGTTTGGTGTTGTTGTAGTCTTAGTAGGGTATGCTTGCCATTTAGGTTTTATATTTGGTTAATTATGGGTTTTATGAGGATGATGTTAATTAAGGAATAATTATATGTATTGTTTTGGAAGATCATTGAATGGAGATGGGATGTTATGATTTTATGGTTTATTTACATTATTTTTGGTTGTTTAATGGGATAATGTCTGGTATATTAGCTTTAGTAATACGTAAGTCAATGAGTATATGTGTTTTTTGTTGCGTTGAATATTGTTGCGTGCTATGTCATTGAATTGAGCCTTAGTTGATTCTTGAGGTTGCGTTGTGAATGCCATTTCTGGTTTTTGTTATTCTAATTGGCAGTTGTCATTTGAATGTGAAGCCCCTTTGAGTCTTTCTGTAGTGGATGTTGATGTGCTATTGGGTAAGTTTTTCGTTTAGCTGTAGTGAATTGGATTGATGGAATGGGGTTGGGTGTGCCCGTAGAAACTTGTTACCCCAGGTATAGGTGATAGATTGTTGTGGATTATGGTCGTGTCTCATATTTGGCCATGTAGCCTTTGCACTGGTATGTGAAGCCCCTATGTGTTTAATCCGAATTGCAGTTGGGAATGCCGTTTCTGGTTTTTGGTAGGTAAGTAACTTGTTCTTATTAACTTTTGAGCCAAATTTAAATGATTAATGTCTAGTTGTCAATATTTCAAAAATGTTTGAATTTTCAAAAATTTTAAAAATTTTAATTATCATTTTAGGAGCCAAAAAATTGCAGCCAAAATTTTAAAAATCACCTAGGAAGTTAATTCTGGACGGTTTTGGTTTCCTTATTTCATAATAAACCCTATTTTATCTCCAAAAAATCAGGCTTCAACCTAAACAGAACAATAAAAACTCTTTTCACACCATTAATTACCAAGTTTACTTATTTACTTTTACACATTCCTGCTGAAGAATCATGGAAACTCAAGCCATTGATGATCAGGATCCTTTGGTTAATTATGATAATGATAATGAAAATGACGATTTAGGATATTGTAACAACTCACAATTTTCATCACTGTAATTTCCACTTATATTATATTAAATACTACTTTTTCACGAGAAATTTTTTGCTTTATTCCATTATGTAACATAGTTTACATTTCTAAAGTAAACGAGCTCACACAACTACCTATGCCAATTCTATCTATGTTTATATCAAGTAAACTTCTTAATATGTCAAGTCAATATTCTAATATCCTCTATACCATGTACGTTATCTATTTAACGTAGATTTCACAACGTTATTTCAAAACAAGCATTAAACATTAACGTTTATATCAAAACCCTAACTTTATGTAATGCTTACATATAAAGTGAATGTTCAAGCTTTTAAAGCATGTGTACAAGTATCATAGCATAATATTTGAATATTAATTCCCACCAAACCATGGTAGAACACATTTAAGCACAATGTACAAACCTTTGAAGCACGAATTCAAAACTTTGCCATTTTCCCACCATTTTCATTTTAGTTTTCATACAAGCTCTTAAGCATAAGTTACAAACACATAATGCTCAACATATAAACCCTAAACTATCCTAAACCCTAACCTTAACCCTAACTCGAACTAAGCCATAAAACCTAACCCGAAAACCCTAATATGACCCGAAACATCCTAAACCACATTAAACCTACTTTAAATCAAGCAAGCACCTCAAGCTAGCACCCTACCATCACCTTGATATCATCATTATCCACCTCCTTTCCTCCTTTCTTGCTACAACACTTGGTCACCAAGCAAACACCACCTCGTTACCTTTCTTGCAACCCGAACCCTTTACCACCACTCTACACCTTTCATAGCTAGTTTTTAGCTCTTCATACTCACCCCTAGCAGCCCTTAGTCACTAATCTACAGCCCTTAAACCCCACTAAAAGTTTACTTGATGCCTACTTATGAAAACTTGGTCCCTAAGTCATTTCTACCACTATATATATACACATACATTCATACACTTTCAAATCACATTTCAAGCTTCAAACCACCTCTAAATCATGTTCTAGCAGAAGTAAGGAAGCCAAGGAATAAGTTTAGATCAGATTAGAAGCCAAGAAAACAAGAGAAGGAAGGTCTTTGATTCATTTTCAAGGTGTTCGACCCATACTAAGCTCATTCGACCCATATAAGCTCAAGTAAGCTCAATAACTTGTTCAATAAACTCATGATCTATTTTAAATCTTTAATAAGCTGTCTTAAGATCATATACAAGCTCTTGTTAAAAGCCTTGAACCACAAACCATACGGTTTGGTTTTTCCTAAAACCAAACGCACCCTATAACCCTAAAAGCTCATTTTCGTAAAATCTATAAGCTATAAGATCCTACAGATATTAAAAGCTATTTATATAAGTTCAATAAACATTTTTATACGCTTTTAAAGAAGTCTTAAACATTCAAACCCATCGAGTTGATTTTTAAAACCAAACAAACCCATTTTGGTGTTTTCGAGTTCATAAGCTTTATTCATAAGTTCAAACTTTTAAAAACTTAATTATTCTAACTTATTTTAGCTTATTTTAATAAGCTATAACCTGCAAATTGTTTTCTACATTGAAAAATACCAAGTTTATGATTTTGGACTTGTTTTGCAAATCGAATCCATGCAAGGGGTATATATTATAAATATTTTGAAATTATAACCAGAGGGGCTAAAAATGTAATATTCCTAAAAGTTATAACTACAAGGGCTTGTTTTACCATTCTTTAAAGATAAGGGATTAATTTATATAAAGTTATATACATAAAGGATTAATGTTGTAAATGAATATAAATCAATTATATTATATATTTAACGTAACTTATCATCGACTAGCTTTTGAAGAAACTTAAAATCTTATCGTATCACATTACTAGGGAATTTCATGTGAAGGGTTTCATTTAAGTATACGTTTTGACGAGTTTGCTGGATTTACGATTTAAAGTGTCCTTTAATAATCAATTATATTATATATTAAACGTAACTTATCATCAGACTAGCATTTGAAAAACTTAAAATCTTATCGGTAATCACGTTACTAAGGGAATTTCATATGAGGTGGTTCATTGATATACGTTTACGAGTTTGTCTGGATTTACGATTTAAGAGTGTCCCCGGCTCTTAAAAACGTATACTACACATGAATAGAGATGGGGTGGAACGGGAAAAAGATCCACTGAATTATGATACCCAAACAGTGATACAATATCTCCATAAATAATAAATCAAAGTAAGATGTAAGTAATATATATTAGTGTATTGGGTTTGTGTTATGTTTTTGGGGGTTTTATTTTTCTATCAAAATAAGTCTTGATGTGTAAAGATGGGTAGGGTAGTTGAGTGTAGTTGTATGTTTCATATATTTTTGCCATCAATCAGATTTCCCTGTTAAGGTGAGTTCATAGCCTCGCATTTCAATCTTATAAATGTTTTATAAACCCGCAAGGGGATACATGCTTAAACCATGAATGCAAGTGTTTTTCCAACTGTATGCTATCCAGATATATTATTGCCTAAGTACCTTCCAGTGCCACTATTTCCATATCATGAACCATTAATTACTTGCGAGTAAACGTAAATATTATGGATAGATCTATTGGGGGTGACGACTCCCGGTGGTATACCCGTTCATGGGGCAGCCAAACGCACTATATTTGACTTAATGGGTAACCTTGGCAAGTTACCTTTCCACAGGGACATTTGTTCCTCAACCAATATCACTATGGTGATTTCCATGTTAACGTATTGATGTCATGAGCTTAGGGCAATAATACTGTTTTCTATAATAATTGTATCTACATTGCAATTATTACTATTATGGGTGTATAACAACGTAACCCACCGATTATGATGACTTGTATTCAACTATTTATCATAAACCTATGAATTTCACTCAACCATTGTGTTGATCTTTTTAGCATGTTTATCTCAGGTATTTGAGCAACTTATGGCACGGAGTGGCACGGACTTGAAGATGGCTAAATTGTTATCATTCAAACTTTATGTTTCTAGATTTTGGGACCTCTTTTTGTAAAAACTCTGATGAATAAATAAATGATAACAAAATTTTCCAAAACGTCTCTTTATGAGTCGTTTTCTATGATTATGTCTGTTGATCCATGAAGTAATACCCCAGATTAGCTTCCGCTGCTATATGTCAAAAATGGGGGTGTTACAGATTGGTATCAGAGCTCATGGTTATAGAGAACAAGGGTAAAACCTAAACTATAACTACTTTTTCCATCCAAGAAAGTCCTCCGTGCCACTGCAGTTTCCAGAATAGTATGTGTAAGAAATTTCCATGGCAGATAATACACTACTATTATATTATATATAAATAACTTATGTTATTTCCACTAGGTTGTTATATAGTCATGTATTTTCTCCCCCCCCCCTCCTATTATTATCCTATCTTATTCAGATGTTGAGGATACTTTTTCCTCTACACACTTTCCTGACTATATCCCGGCTTCACCAGACTATTTCCCAGCCTCACCGGGAAACACCTCTCCTAACTTTTTAGATGATTTAACTAAGGATCTTTTAGCCTCACTAGCCCTCTCAACTTTTTATGATGACCCATATATGAAGGTCATGCAAACATATGATGCTACTGATAATGAATTACCTATTCCACCACAAGCTCTTATTGCTCCACCAACTATTTTGCCTCGATCTTTAGTATTTGATTCCCGACATTTCTTTCCCCCCCCCCCCCCCCCCCCCCCCCCCCCACCCCCCCCCCCCCCCCCCCCCCCCCCCCCCCCCCCCCCCCCCCCCCCCCCCCCCCCTCCCCCCCCCCTTTCCCCCCCCCCTCCCCCCCCCCCCCCCCCCCCCCCCCCCCCCCCCCCCCACCCCCCCCCCTCCCCCCCCTTCCGAGAGATTTCACCACCTAAAGATGTTGAGACACTTGTTGAATCACCCATTCTAATATCTCCATCTTCATCAGTAGGATCTTCATCACCGATTAGGTCAACTATACCACCACCAGACTATCCCTTTGATAAGTCTATCTTCGCAAAGTTAGATAACTCATTATGGATCATACCGCAACCACTAGGAAGTAAACCAGTCCCCAAGAAACCTAATGAGTCAGATGCTTGTTAGAGTGTTCATCTCTGGAAGTCTTAGATTCCAAAATTTTCCTTTATATCCTGCAATGTAATATTAAAGAATGATCACAAGTCTTTGTATTATAATTTTCATACATTAACTTTTGATATGACTATATCATTTTATGGCTTCTTATTCTGTGTTGGTCTTGTTTTGTTGTTGTGCCTCCAAGATAACATCATACATTAACTTGCTAGCACCAGGTATGACTCAGGATGCCATCCGGCAAATAGTTGCTTGATAGTGTTGTGCTGTTGGAAGCAACAAGCTGCAACCATGGCAAGTACTGACAATCCAAATAGAATATTGGACCAAGATAAACTCCTGTTGCAAGAAAATGTACTTACAAAGAGTTTATGAGTTGCCAACCTTTCTACTTCAATGTACAGGAGGAAGCTGTTGTCTTCATTTGTTGGTTTGATACGAATGATCGATTATTTTTCTTAGTTAGCACACTGTACCGAGGACACGGGGGGGGGATTGCAAGTGAAATTTGTTACTTGGTAACTCTACTGAGGATGCCTTGTCCTGGCTGAATTCCTATGCAAAACCTTTTAGATAGAGCAATCGACAAGATAGGCTCCTTGACCAATAAGTATTTGCCACGAAACTGGAAGTCAAGAAAATAGAAGACGAATTTTACACTTGGTCTGTGGAAAGGAAATGATCTCAAGGGGATTATTGCTAAAGATTCCAGGAATTAGAGTTTATGTCCAAATATAGGTACACAACATTAAGATACTTAGGGAAGCTTTCATTAGGGGATTACCTAGAAGTATTAAAGGAAATGTTACCGCTTCAAAGCTTCAAACTTTGGAGGAAGCCATTACCCTAACCTAGAGGTTAATGGATCAAGTAACAAAGCACGATGCTGAGCAAGGAACCAATGATCACAAACAAAAGTTTAATGATAAAAGAAACAACAACAACACTAATTACCCCAATAATCATGACAATAATAACTACCCCCAATGATCGCAATAATAACAACTACCAAAATAACCGTAACAACAACACTAACAACCGTAACAATGATTACCTCCAGCAGCAAAATAGAAGGCAGGAAACCTTTAGGACTTATGGAAACTGTGGATATAATGGACCTCATCCCCTGTGTAGGAAGTGTACACTGCATCACACAGGACCTATCACTGCTCAGAGCGTGTTCCGAATTGTAACAAAGTTAGGCCATCAGACCAGAAAACTGTAGAAGCTAAAATCTTCTATTTCCAAATACTAACTCTATCACTCTAACTAAATTCTCAAGACGAGTTTTCTATAAGGTTGGGGGAATGGTAACAACCCACATTTTCATCACTGTAATTTCCCTTATATTTATATTAAATTAGTACTTTTTCTCAGGAAATATTTTTGATTTATTCCATTATGTAACATAGTTTACATTTTTAAAGTAAACGAGCTCATGCAACAACCAATGCCAACTATAACTATGTTTATATCATATAAATATCCTAACATGTCAAGTCTATGTTCCAATATCATTTTTACTAAATACGTTATCTATTTAACTTACTTTCCATGACATTTTATCAAAACGACTTTAAACGTTAAACGTTTATAACAAAACCCAAAACACTCACTAATTGGTGATATAACATTATATATATATGATGTTCATTGAGAAAAATGAAGAATGAAAGTATGGAAATAAAATAGAACCGTAGTGACGATGAATGGTAATAATGACTAGTTTAACCACTAAATCAAACCTTAAAATTTGTTTGATTTCTACTAAAACCCTTAATCCTTCCTTGAAATATACTTGAATAATATTAAACACCAAACCTTCTTGGTTTTCCTTTGTTGCCGTGAGTTAGGAACAAGAGAGAAAGAGAGAGTATGTTTTTTGCTAAGTGTATTATGAAATGGTTAAGGGAAGTTTGATTAAATAATGTGTTAGGGGGTTAGTTGGGGAGGGGGAGGTTGGATGGTTTTATATGGGTTTATGGGAGGGAAATATTTAATTTTTGAATGTAATGTATAAATGTATGTATTTGTTTAAGTGTAGAAAGGTGATATAGTTTACATGCATGCATAAAAGCTCATAATGCAAACATAAGCGTATTACGTAAAACATAAAAATAAAATATAAAATGTTATAAATTATTTTCGTAATAATTATATAACACATAATTGACGCAAACTCATATTTGTTCAATGCCGGTTTACGTTGATTTGTTGATTTTCAGTTTACTCGATTTAACTTAACGGTTATAATTAAAAGTAACACGTAAAGTTCAAAGTAAATAATTTTGAGTTTATTGACGTAAAATGACCTGAAAATGTGAATTGTTACACTTTGCATTATCGTTACCATTCGATAATTTTTTCTTAAAAACATTTATGTAATATATAACTGTTGGGACCTCTTTTGTAAACTCTAATGTTATAATAAATCGAATGTGTAACTTTTCAAAACGTCTCATTTAAAGGTCATTTTCTGTAACTTTTACTTTGTACTATGAAGTAATACCCTTGGTTGCCTTCCACTGCTATCCAAAATTGAGGGTGTTACAATAGTCTCCTAACAATCCTACCGAATCACGCTACAAAGGTATACTTTTATGGTGTATTCTTTCGATTAATCAAATGGCTATATAGATACGTTGATAAGTGATTTATCCTCTGCGTTTATTTATTATTTACATGTTATTTATTTATATTAAAATCACTTATAGTGGTATCACGAGCCATCATATGATGTCATATGATTATCGGGTATATGTAAATGTGGCTAAAACGCGTGTTTTTGATGGTTTTGTGAAGCTATTTTAAGACAACCCCTGGGGCTCTGTTTTCATGAAAAATTTGAACTTATAAGGGTATTAAAATCTATGATTTTTGATCTCATAGCAACGGGTTACGCATACTTATATTGTTATACTTATCGGGTACATGTTTATGGCTTAAATCGCATGTTTTGGGATGATTCATTAATCGATTTTAAAACAGCCCTTTGGCCAATTTTTTCTGTGATTATATGATAATTAAAATATATTAAAAATGATGTTTAATGACCCTAAGGACATAGGTTACACGTACTAATCGGGGGTTTAAATCTTGTCGATTAATTTCTTCGATTTTGTTGGCTAACAATTTATTTCTTGTCATTTAATTTGTTTCTATGGAGAATACATGCATGTTTAGCCATGGAATTAGCCAACACATTGTATATACATGATATTAAATTATTATTGTGTTTGATATGCAAAGCTGATGAAAACCTGGACCATTCGTGAATTGATTCGTATGTTTTTGCATTTATTTTTAGTTTTGAGTTTGAGCCATTGTTTCGGCTTTATTTGTATGTTTTTAATATTGGTTTTTGCCATTTTTTTGGCACATTACAGTAGTTAAATGATAGGTAACGTGTACTTAGTTGTCAAATTATTGTAACCATTGTTTGGAATGGAATGGCGAAAGAGTTAAAGGCATAAAGTCAAATTCAGACCTGCTGGAGTGACCTATACTAAAAGTCGATTTCCCAAAGTTCTGTATGGAGTTAGGGGCTGAAATTGTTTTTTCAGGTTCACAACTCATGGGGATACAACTTCTTCAACTGGATCTCAGATTGGGAAATACTCCTTCTAAGAGTTTCAGGCCCTTGAAGTCAGCTGAAAATTTCTGGAAGATTTTAGAATTGTGTTCTCTTAGGGTTCCATTTGCTCTTGATAGGTCTGGGAGCAAGTGAGAGCCCTCTTTGTGGTTGTCTTAGCTTGTCCGTAGTTCACTTTTTAATTCCTATGATGGCTCACGAGACCAAGCATAGGTTTATTCATCGGTTGAGGCTTTGCAAACTTGTGGTTGTGTGTTTGTTTATTTGCTTTCTCTATATGTCTGGAATATATATAACTTACAAATTACAAGTGGTTTTTATAAAACTTGTAATGAAACACAAACCATTTTAAAACTAAACACTTGATTTAGTTTAAAGTTTAAATATGATTTGAAACTAAATCCTTGTTTTATGTAATAACACATAATCTTGTTATGCTTGTTATTTATTTTATGTATTGTCCAAACTAATATTTTTTCCACTTAGGTTATATATTAGTCTTTAAAATGGACAACTTTACACACATAATATTAAAAGACTAAAGTTAAGAAAGGTTTATAACTTGTGCTACGAAGGATGACTGCATGCTTCCTCGTACACACTTTTTAATCACGTATTCATCAAAATTTATACCCGTCACCAATTTAAGTCACGCCGTCCAATTGTTGAGATCACTTGCAATTACTTTTCACACTGCGTGAGACGTCGGTGAATTGTAACCCAAGGTGACTATTCTCTATGCGTGAGACCTAGATATATTTTCACATGTTCTCAAATTAGATGACTTAATCGAGTTAAGCATGTGAGATCCTTAACCTGTGGCAAAGATGGGACTAAACATGCCAGCTTGACATTAGTTGATCATTCACTAAATTCCACGAGACCCATAAAGATCTAAGAGATGTACTTATCTTTCAATTGGTGAACGCCACCTACCAATTGAATCTATTATTGCTAGCAGATCAACTGATGTGATATTAGAAGCTCAATGTGGATCTTAGCCTTTTTGTAAAATTAATTGTTTTAAGATTGTAAATTTAGGTAGTTAATTTTAAAAAGATAATATCGAAAATTCTAAATGAACTTTGTAATTTCCAAGGTTGCAAAAATCGTGAATCGTTAGCCGAGCGGTCGATCACCTTGTAGCTTGTAATCGGTCAAGGCGGGATTAATCGGTAATTAATCGGATTGGTATTTTTGGCAAAATTTGAGTATTTCCGACAAGTTTTGTATATTTCCGTCAAGTTTTAGATATTATTGGCTAGTTTTTTCTAAAAAGCAACTTGTAATAGATTTAAACAGTTAATATAAATGATCAAAACAAGTTTACGGTGAGTTTTAGGTACTTCCGGCAATATTAGAAGGTTTCCAGCAAGTTTGACCACCGTAGATCGCCGTTGACCACGCTTGACCTATTTGTTTGACCCTGTTACATTAATCGGTAAGGTTGGTGGCCGTGTAGCGTCTAATCGGCGATTAATCGGCCTTGTAGACCTTGTTTTGCAACACTGGTAATTTCTATTAATAACATTTATGCAACACAAACGGTAACAAAAAATTTGTTTCCTTTCTTTGTTAGAAGAAGGAAAACTAAGTCTTCTTTCCTTGTAAGAAAAAGACTCATTCCTATCCTTTCTCCTTGTATGAGAAAGCTATAATAGGAACACCTGAACTTTCTCAATTCTAATCAAACTCAAAGCATACTTACTTGAGAAATCGTATTGTTTTGTTAAAGTCAAACGGTTAAGTACGATTGCACATCTTATTTGATAACTATAGAACATGTTTTCTATAGCTACCAAAATGACACATCTTGAAGCATCAAGACATTATATGAGTTTTAATGATTGGATATGGAAATCTCAATAAATTATGAAAGAGGAAAGGAAATTACTAGCATGTTTTTCTAGTAGTTTTCTTTAACTCAATAAATTCCGTAAGATTCGACACACCCTTAAGGTAACATAGAAAGAGGAATTGCATGCAAAATTTTTAAGTTAAAGAATAGCATTGATGGCTAGCCCATCATCTATATAGTAGAACTTGATGCACTTCCTTGAATATCTAAGTACATGTTTACTAGTCCATGAGACTCACATTAGTAATAATGTGTAGATATTCACAGAGTAGGGATGTAAATAAATTGCAATTTACTTTTCATTGGTATAAGAGCACCTTTAATGTTGTCTAATCCAGTGGGAGCAATGCATTTTACTACTGATATAGACACCCTTGCAATGTTGTCTAAATTCAATGGGAGCTATAGGCTTATCACCTTATAAGTGATCCTTTTTATTTCTAGCTTGTCTTGAAATAATACATTACTTTCCACATTTGAAGCATCATAGTCTTATAAGAATCATTGTGTATTATTCTATTAGATAACTTGTTGCTTTTCTGATGTCGCTGCTTGAAATGTTATCTATACAATATCTATGCTTAATTGCTTATTAAACGATAAAGTTCTATATATACTAGTAATGAAATTATGATTTGAGTTTGACTTAAATCATATTATATCTGTCACATTGTCATGTTATTCATACAAACAAACGAAAGCGTGGTAGGCTCATAACCCACAGGTCTTAGGATCGTAACCTGACTCATAATATGCTCATTTATTTGTATACATGCTTGATGTTTGTAACAACCCGAAATTTTTGGAATTTTACTATTTTTCCCTTTGACTTTTTGGTTCCGACTTGACTTTTTGACTTTTTGACCTTTTACGGTCACATAAAAACGATTACCGCGTAGCCGTTGAATTTTTGAAACGTATTTAAATAATAAATCATAATTATTATTATTATCTCTCATTTACAAATTTATTTTTCAAACTTATTTGACTTGAAAACGAGAAGATATATGTTACTCGTAAGTTGACTTATCAAAAAGGACCCGCCAAAATGAGTTATTAATTTTTGGGTATACTAGCGTTTGACATAAAACGACATTTCGAACAACTTTTTAGTTTTACCCGAGATCCAAAACTAAGCAGAAAATGACTAAAATAGCCTCGCAAAGTCTTAAAAACCGCATACAAAGCGTACCGACACTAAAATAATTAAATTTATATTTAATTATCATTTTTTATTAAATAAAAATATTTAATAAATTATTTAATATTCAAAAGCGTTTATTTAAAAAAAACGCGAATGTTCAAAATAAAGTTTATTTTTACAGACAAAGCTTACCCGCGACACCCAATTGTACCAAATAAATAAATAATAATCATTTTAAATATATTTTATAAAAATATTTATAAAATAATAGTCATGTAAATACTCATTTTTATAGGAAACATTATTTAGAACGCAATGGAGAAACTTTCGTGTTTTAAATCATCCGTTAACTAGCTTAAACAAGTCCCGAACCATTAATTAACAAAAGTTACACTTTTAGTCCCTGTGGAAATAATTACACCATCTACCCTCATCTTTTTGACACTTGTCATATTTATTTTATACTTTTAGATATATACCCAACCCATTAGGGTTTCACCTCATTTTATCATAACCCTAACACACACACTTCACCTCCTCCCCTCTTTATACTTTTCCGGCGCCGCTTCCCTTTTTCTGGCCAGATTCCGGCCGGATTCCGGCCACCCACCGCCGCCTAAATCATCAAAACCATCACCATCTCCACCTTACAACAACCACCACCCCTACTGCCGCCGCACCACCATCTCACCACCGCCACCAACTCCAACGCCACAACCACCACATCATCGGCCATTATCTCCACCAGCCGACGCTACACACCTCGCCACCATCGTCACCACCTTCACCTCGTCATCGCCACCCTCACCATCATCTCCTCACCACCACCACGTCACCACCACTACCGAAACCACCACAGCCGACCCTCCACCCCCTTGGCTGCCACTCCACGAAAACCACCACCACTTCACCACATATTTTTGAGTTTGGATGGTTATGTACTTTTATAAAAACAAATAACAAATCTAGTTTGGTTTTGTTTGTTTAAGTATAATTCTTTTTCTTTTTTGTCTTTTGCTTGATTTAGCTTCGAGGGTGTTTATTTTGGCGTTCTAACAGCCCCGAAGAGGTGTTTGTTTCGGTGGTTAACAGCCCAAATAAGGGCGTTTGGTTCTGTGTTTTATAGCAGCCCCAAAGGGGTGTTTGTTTGCTGATTTTATAGCCCAAGGGGGGCGTTTGGATTTGAGTTTAACAGCAGTTAAATGTGCGTTTGGTTTGCTGATTTACAACAGTTAGGGTGCGTTTGGTTGGCTGCGAAACAGCCGATTAGGGTGCGTTTGGTTCATTGTTTAATAACTAATAAGGGGGTGTTTGGTTTTACTATTTTATTTATTATTTGATCTTGTTTAGATATATATTGAAAAACACGGATATTGCAACATCTACTTGATTAAGGGGAAAACGTTAAATTTTGTAAGTATGAAAAACGTTGTATAAACGAAAAGGTCATGTCGAAATTTATATAAATTTCTATACTTAGTAATGTTTCACTAAAACTTCTATTATTTTAGAAACTCGATAAAATGACAAAGTTATATAGTTTTAAGATTATTAAATTGTAATTATACAATAAACCGGTGAATAAACGAAAACTATACTTTTACAAACGAGATAACTATTATAGCTAAAACCCGGTAAGGAAGCAAAATACTAAATTATAAAATGATATTTTATAATTCTCGACTAAAAGACAAAATCATAACTTTTGTAGAAAACTTTAAAAATGTCATTTATCTAATTCGAAACTTTAAAACGTGTGTTTACTTTTATACAAGAACGTTTTATTAATTTAATTGGTGATTTCCGAAAACGTGTCGAATTATTTTGTTTCAATTATTTTTCTCACGTTTCTTATATAATACTTGTAAAATAATATATATTGCAACTTATTCTTTTGGTTGTTTGTCTTTATTATATAATTCACCATATGAATTATATAATTGTTCCTTTTTTCATATGTAATATGTTGATAAAATATAATGCCTAAAAACATTAATAATATTTTTTCACATCTTTACGTTTTGATAATCACAAAATATAAAAACGTTCAACGTAAAATTAAACGTAAACAAGTATTTAGTAGTAAATTCTCATTTCAACAATTACATCACTTAAAGGTATGAATAAATAAATGCTTAATGGATTTTATGATCAAAGGAAATTTTTATTCAACCTCAAACTTTTATAAAATGTTGTAAACATGTTTATAAACTTACAAAACATTTTTTACATTTAAAAGAAATGTTTTATTCAAAATAAACATTTTGAATTTCAAATTTTCGAACCTAAAACGGCTAGAAAAGGTCCAGTAAACACCTCCCCTGGATAGGACAAAAAAGAGGAGCGTCTGAAAGGGGCGGCCCCCTTAAATA
This sequence comes from Tanacetum coccineum, assembly GCA_026074375.1. Classification (NCBI taxonomy): domain Eukaryota; kingdom Viridiplantae; phylum Streptophyta; class Magnoliopsida; order Asterales; family Asteraceae; genus Tanacetum; species Tanacetum coccineum. Next base: position 26,374 of record BQNB010050394.1, on the reverse strand, counting down.
CATGGGCGGCCCCCTTAATTATAAGGGGGCCGACACCCTATTTAAGGGGGCCGGCCATAGACTCCGCTCCTCCTTCTTGTCCTATAAATACTGGACTATTCCTCAACATTTTTCTCACCTTTTGCACTCATTCTTTCTGCTCAAAACAGCCCACTTATCCTCTCTAAAATCCTTTGATCATTTAATCATAAAGCTTTGTTTCCAAGTGATCCAAGCTATATTCCTCAAGTGCAAGAGAAGAATACTTCCATCATCAAGTGAAGAAGTATTACACCTTAGTGTGCATAGCAATCTTGTTGCATTCATATCACATATTTGTAAATCAATTGTATATCTTGTAGTTGTGTGTAGTAGCTAGATCTTGGTGATCTTTGTAAGTATAGTTAGATCGTTGTGATCTTACCAAGTAGTGTTAGGTAGTTGTGATATAAGTAGTGTGGTGAAGTGAAGTCGTGAAGTTGTGAAGAAGTCGTGAAGTTTTAAAGAAGTCGTGAAGTTGTGAAGAAGTTGTGAAGTTGTGAAGAAGTCGTGAAGTTGTGAAGTCGTGAACAAGTCGTGAAGTTGTGTTGTGATAGATTGGTTCTAGCTAAGATTAGAACTCGACATTTAGCTTAGTGTCGTAAATTGATATAAGCAACGTTGTGTACGGTTTTCTCCGCCATAAGGGAGTTTGTTGACATAGTGAAGAAAACTCTCGAGTTTGGTGCTCGGGGAGTGGAGTAGGGCGAAGAGGTGCTTCGTTACCGAACCACTATAAATCCTCGCGTTGTGGTTTGATTGTTCTTACTCTTATCTCTTGTCTTACTTTATCATTTCATATATTTACATTGTTCATATTGTGCAAGCATTGAATTCACAAAAAGGTCGAATCTAAGTTTTACAAACATACATAAAACTTAAATTTAAAAAGCGGTAAACTATTCAACCCCCCCTTCTAGTTTTCCACAATTGGTATCAAGAGCCACGTTAAACAAGATTTTTAAAATAAATTGTATTTTAAAACTTGAATCGATCTATGGAATCGGAAAAATATTTAGAAGGGCAATCTATGCAAAGACCACCACTATTTGAAAGTGATGGATTTATTTATTGGAAAAATAGATTCGAAACTTATGTGAAGTCAAAAGATCTAGATCTTTGGCATGTTATTACCGATGGTGATTTTCCTCCCATTCAATTTAATCCCGAAACTAAAAAGGATGAAATTGTATCTTTTCACAAACAAAATGATGATCTTAAAAAGAAACTTGCTAAAAATAATGAAGCCAAAATGGTAATTTATAATGCTTTACCACGTAAAGAATATGAAAGAATTTTTATGTGTCAAACCGCAAAGGAAATTTGGGATACTTTGTTAATCACTCATCAAGGTAATAATCAAGTCAAAGCAAATAAAATAGATCTTCTTGTTCAACAATATGAACAATTCATGATTCCGGAAGAGGAATCAATAGATAATGCTTTTGCTAAATTTAACACTATTATTACTAGTCTAAAAGCACTTGATGAAGGTTTTTCTAGCAAGAATTGTGTTAGGAAGTTTCTTAGGGCATTGCATCCTAAATGGCGCGCAAAAGTCACGGCAATTGAAGAATCAAAGAATCTAACAACTCTTTCACTTGACGAACTTATTGGAAATTTAAAAGTCTATGAAGAAGTAATCAAGAAAGACTCCGAAACCGTCAAAAACAAAAGAGAACAAAGTAGATCTATTGCCTTGAAAGCTAGAAAGGAATCTAGTGATGAAGATAGTTCAACCTCCGATAGTGAAGATGAAGAATACGCCATGGCCGTAAGAAACTTCAAGAAATTCTTCAAAAGACAAGGACGATTCGTAAAACAACCATATGAAGAAAGAAGATCATTCCAAAGAAATAAAGATGACAAAAATAAGACAAGTGAAAGAAAATGTTTCAAGTGTGGAGATCCAAATCATCTCATCGGAGAATGTCCGAAACAATTAAAATATCAAAATCAAAGGGCGTTCGTGGGAGGAGCTTGGAGTGATAGCGACGATGATGAAGAGGAGAAGACAAAGGACGAAAAGTGTCTTATGGCTAAAGATTCCAATGAGGTACTTTCCGAAACCGAATATTTTAGTGATGACCAATCATTACTAGACGAAAATGACTTAGATAATGAATATAGTAGACTATGCAAATTAGGACTAAAAGTCATGGCAAAAAATAAAACTCTAAAACAAGCTAAAATAAATGATTGGGGGCTTAGTGGCTAATGGTATAGCATCAACTGCTATTTCTTCTTCATCAACAACAATCACATATGCTTTTTTCCATCTCAGCTTCTTCTTGATCATCATCTATCTTTGCTTCTTATTCTTTCTGTTCTAAGCTACTGTGCCTTCTCTTTAGAATTGCTTTCTTCAGCTCTTGGTTACACTCACTATCATCTTTCTCTTTTCCTCCTTTACCACTTACATAATCTAAAATATAAATGATCTCTCCATCCCAGATGGTCCTTGTCCTAAGCTTCTGAAACTCATCAAAACTTTTGTCTTTAACTGATGTGAGTGAATCCAACCATGTCATCAGCATAGTACACATTTGATTTATCCTTTGACTTTGTTGGTGGTTTTCTTCTCTGCTTTTCTGCTCTAAGTCTTGCAAAATGTTTTTTCTTTTATCCATGAGCTCTACAAACAGCTTTGACTTTTCTTTAACAGTCAACTCTTCCTATTCTTGTGTTTGTAATCTTGCAGCTAGCTCATAATTTGCATCTATCATAGCTTGAACATTATCCCATTCAACAATGTTTGCATCTTCTTCTCTTGTTTGCAAGCTTCCTCTTCCTTTTATAATTCAGTATTTAATTGAGCTTGAAGTTTTTGAGCAATTTCTTCATCAATCAAAATTTGATCTTTCTTCTTCAAAGGTTTTTCAGGCTCAACCATTTTTTCCTTGCCTTTGTCTTTAGCCTGTGGAAGTTGTGATAGTTGTGAAGGTGATGTTGTTTTTGTAAATTCACTTGGCTCTTGAACTACAACTCCTCTAGCCTTGGGTCTTGTAACAGCAGTTGTAGTTGTTGTAGCAGCAGTTGTAAAAGCCTTGGGTTTAGCTACTTTGATCTTTATTAAGGTCTGAGCCAGAGACAACTCATCAACAGCAGTTGTAGTTGTAGCATTGATAGTAGTAACTTCAGCGGTACTAACTACCTTTTCAACCTCAACTTCCTGCTCATCAAAAACTCATGTATCAAACATTAGGTTATCATCATTCCTCCCCTGAGCCTCATCAACCAAAGTAACCTCTGCATCAGCATCAAGATCAGCAATTTTCCTCCCCTGTTTGGATGCATCCTCCTGAGCACCCAAACCTTCATCTTTAGAGGAAACAACTTGTGCAGATCTACCAACCTTCCTTAACCTTTTAAGCCAGTAGGAGTTCTTAATTTTCCTCCCTTTTTCTAACTTCTTGACCTCCTCCATTAAATTTAGTAATCTCTGCAACTTAAGAGGTCTTTGTGTTCTCCAAGTCAAGAACTTTTTGTGACATTTGGTACAAAAGTTCCATCAAGCATTTAGTTTTTAGTCTATCCTCACACTGAGTAGTGATCATTAGAAGGTGTATACATGCTCCCTCATTGGCAGCCTCATCAGTGTAGGCTCTATAGAACCACTGGGTTGAGAAACCTCAGTGTCTTTCCTTTGTTTCCTCCTTGTTGTTCATATGAGGCTGTGATGTAGATGGTTGAATAATTATGGGTGTGTGTTGAGGATCAGTTGATTTTTTGAACCCTCACCTAATTCTTCAGGAGCTTAAACCATCATAGTTTGAAATAAAGGGGTAACTCTCCCCAGAAAAACCTTTTCCTTCTCTCTTCATATTAGCAAAGACCTTCTTAGTGTGAGAAGGTGTAACATAAATTTCTTTTTATGTTTGGTTATTCCTTCAACTTGTTTATCCAGGAACACTTGCACAACCCTTGGATACTTAGAAATTTTAACCCTACCTCCAAGTTCTCACATAATACAAAAATGTACTTGAAAATGTTGAATTTTAGTTTGTGGCAAGACAATATAGCTAAGCCATAGTGCTACCTTAATTCTGTTCAAGTAGTAGTCTTAGCACTAAGGCATGCAGAATTGTATATATAAGAAATTTCTATTGATGTGAAAAGAAAGATGTATAGAATGTAAGCTTTTGTGTAAGATTTTCATACCCCATGAGTGTCAGCTGTTCAAAAATTGTCGCATTTGGAAGACATTCAGTACCTTCAGCATCTTTTAAGTGAAGAGCTCTTCTCACACATGTCTTAGTGACAATCACCTTCTTCCCATCTACTAGGGCTTGTATCTGCACTTCCCCATTGACAGTTTTTGCCTTAGCAGTAGCCCAGAACTGCTTAACGCATGAAGTATAGATGGTAGGATTCACCGTTAGCGCATATCTGATAGAACTTGCATTCAAAAAATCAATAATTCCCCAACTATCTCTTTTTATTTTTACGTATTAGGTTCTCCAAAACGCAATCAAGATTGTAGTTTAGCAAACTTTAGGTTCGACATTGTGTTTGGTTTTGATGATGAATGATAAATTGAGTAGGTTATGATTAAGAGTATATCAAAGTGTAAAATCGATCGAATGAGTGATTGAAACTCTTAATCGAAGTATTTATGAAATCACCTTCAACAACATTAACTTGAACTGACAGTCTTAAGTTGTACCTAGCAGTATTAACTTAGAATCAATAGTAGTAAGTAACCCAGCAGTAGTAAGTTTTCCTGTCACAGTAACTTTTACAACAGTATATGTTTATGTCTGACAGGCAATAACTTTGGGTTTTACCAGCCTAACTTCAATTCCATTCTAAATAGCTTTTCCATCATCAAATTAGCATTATAGCACACCAAACTCATGCTGTTTTTGATTTCTCTCATTTCTTTTTTACTTACAATTCTCTCTATCTGTTTTTGCTTTCTCTCAATTCTTTTTGCTCACTTTTCTCTCTTTCTGTTTTTAATTAACTCTCTTTCTGTTTTTCAACTCACTTAATTCTCTCAATTCTTTTAGCTCACTATATCACTCTGTCTGTTTTATTGCAACACATCTCTCTTTCTAGTTTTCACCACTATATTTCGTCAATTCTTTTTCTCAACTAATCACTCTGTCTGTTTTTATGTCACACAACTCTCTTTCTATTTTTGAACTCACTACTTCTCTCATTTATTTTTTGCTTACAATTCTCTTTGTCTGTTTTTGTTTTCTCTCAATGCTCACAGTATTAATTATAATAGCAGTACTAATTATACTTACCAATAGTAAGTTAGACCAATAGTACTAACTTGGATTTCATCATTAGCTGCTGTTCCATTCCATTTCAAGTATCATTTGTGCATAATCCGCTGCATATTAACATAATAAACCTCCCCTCAATTATTACTTCATAGGTTAAGCATTCCTATACTTGCAATCAGATATTCAAATATGCTAACATCAAATGCTTTTATGAGCAAATCTGCAAGATTCTGATCTGTGTGAATCTTGATCATTTGAATAAGCTTATTCTCATTGGATTCTCTGATAAAGTGATGCCTAATCTCAATGTGCTTTGTCTTTGAGTGGAAAACAGGGTTCTTAACTATGCAGATGGTGCTTTTTTATTGTCAATGAAAATCTTGTATTCATGAAATTGATCCATAATCCAATCATTTGATTTTGAAATCCAGAGTACTTGTCTACGCAACTACAGCAACCACATATTCTACTTTATAAAGTAGAGTTAGCAACTACAATTTGCTTCTTGTAATTGGCCCTGAAATCACAATCAGCTTCTAAGAAATTAACACCTCCTGTTGTAGATTTTCCAGTTTAAACTCACCCAACATATCCACTGTCCATATAAGCTTCCAAATCAAATGGTGAGTCCTTAAGATACCAAAGGCCCAATTTAGGTTGACCTTTCAAGTATTTAAAGATTCTTTTCACAGCATGAATATGTAAACTTTTAGGTGTGACTTGGAATCTTGTACAAGCACATACATCAAACATTATATCAGGCCCTTGAAAGATGTTATACAACAATGAGCCAATCATTGACTATAATAAGTGAAACATCAACATCTTCACATTTTCATCCTTCATCAAAGCTTGAAGTCTCCATAGGCGTACTTGTTGTCTTCACATAAAAACAGACAGCTCTTCAAATTTCATCCACATACTTGTCTTGACTGTGAAAATCCCATCATCTTTCTGTGTCACTTGTAGTCCTAAAAAGAAATAGCTCACCCATAGAACTCATCATGGAACTTCTTTGTGCATCAATTTTCCAAGACTCAGTGCATAACTCCTTTTTAGTGGTTCAAAAATGATATCATCAACATATACTTGACTATAGAATATCACTTTGACTCTTTTAATGAAAACAAAAGTCATATCTATCGAACCTCTCTGAAATCCATTGTCCAATAAATAGGTAGATAAAGTCTCATACCAGGCGCTAGGAGCTTGATGTAGACCATATAATGCCTTTTCTACCTTATAAACTCTGTCAGGGAACTCTGGATCTTCAAACCCTGAAGGTTGATAGACATAAACTTCCTCTTTAATCTTGCCATACAGAAATGCACTCTTCACATCCATCTGGTATACTTCAAAGCCTTTGAATGAGGCATAGGCTAAGAACAACCTAATTGCTTCAATCTTAGCAACTGGTGCAAAAACCTCATCATAATCTATTCCCTCTTCTTGAGTGTAATCTAGTGCAACCAGCCTTGTCTTATTTCTAATCAAAATACCTCTTTCATCTTTCTTGTTCATGTACACCCATTTAATACCAATGGCTCTTTTTCCATGTGGTAAATCCACCAAGGTCCAAACCTATTATAACTTGAACTGCAGAAACTCTTCTTGCATAGCTTCTATCCAGCTTGGATCTTTTAATGCTTGTATTACCTTTTTGGGCTCTTCCTGGATAGGAAAGAAGCAAACAGACAAGTATGAAGGTCTTCATGAGATTTCCCTTCATAAACAGCACTAATAAATCCTTGTTTATTTGTAGTCTTTGTCATTCTCCTTGTCAGTACACCAGACTATACATCACCAATCACATGATCAAGTAAATGATCTTTATGGATTCTTGTATTTTGAGTAGAAGGAACTGGATATGTGGTAGTAATGTTGCTCATGTCCACTTCTGTTTCATTACCAAAAAAATCAGCATGTGTGGCTGTAGCATTATCTCCCAAAGAAAACATGTATGGTTCAGTATTAATACTTGGCCCAACAGTATTAACACCTTGAGTACTATTTTCAGATTTCTCTTGATCATCAATTC
>BQNB010050394.1:4011-15645 GCA_026074375.1 Tanacetum coccineum | reverse complement strand
TGGGCCCATGTGTAATTTAGGGTCGACTTTGTCGACCCTAATATTTGCTCGACCCGAAACCTTTATATTGTTGTAGTGTTAGGGAATACCCCGTCAACAGTGTGTGTTCGCCAGAAGGTGTCAATGAGCGAAGGGTACTCCTGAGTGTCTGAGGCGTGCCTCTATACATACACACGCATATAAGATGAAACTAATTAAAAACGACAAATCACAACACACCAAAGCGTATAATCAGATATATATGTATATATGTATGTAAAATAATTATAATGTTTATTACCATCTCATCTCGAAGGCGAGCCAGCGACCGGGATCCCTGTCGAGATATGATGACGCTCTTTTGCCGGTTTAGCCGATTTTGAGCGGCTCGAGACGTGCCCGCCTAATCGCCTCCACATCGTAAGTCCCGGTGGTGGGGTCTGCCTTCCAATGCTTGGCCTTGAAAGAAGCCTTGTTGGTATTGTAGGCTTTTTGCAAGTGCTGGTTGATGCCTTCGTAGATCTCTGTCCAGCAGGAGGAATCCATGTGCGGCCTGAGGTCAAACAGGGTCTGCAATCATATACAACAAAACGAAAACAGAGTTAGAGATATAATTTATATATTTATCTAAATTTGTTTATTTATTTATATGATATAAATAAATGAATGAATTTAAATAAATATACACAATTAAATAAATGAACACGATAATGAAATAAACATAAAAGGATAACTGACCCCAATCTCTGAAATGATCGCCGCCTTCCGCTCCTTCGGGACCTTCTCCCAAGAGGGGTAGTACAACGGCACACTCCTAACGACCTCCCCGATGTAATTAGACCAGTTAGCCGCATGGGGACCGAGAGGGTTTAGGGTTTGTTTGTCACCCTGCTCAAAATTGATCGGGACGGGGCCTTTAGCTACCGCGATCTCCTTTAGTGAAAGGTTCCGGGTCTTGTCGCGGGTATTCAGCCTGCCCGCTCCCCTGCCGCCCAAATTGGGCTTTCGTTTACCTTTTCCTGCAAAATCAAGTTAGTGATAAAGTCATAAAAATTCAAGGCAAGCAAGTTCAATATATGTATCAAATTTATGCTTGTATTACAATAATCCAGAAATCCTTACCTTGATTAATGAAGCAACCCCCGCAACCGGTGGGTACATAGGATGGAGGGGGATGATCCTCACCGCCACCTTCATCCCCGTGGGACCGTGCCACATCTGCTGACGACATATGTACAAGTACAATTAGCATAACATATAGAAATTCATGAACAAAATAATATAAGCATGCACACATCTAAATACATACATATCTAAATAAATATACACATTTAAACAATCCACAACAATTTTATTCATTCATTTAAATATATAAGTGTCTTTCACAAGTTACAACTCAAGATTAATCTTCTTCTTCACTAGTAAACTTTTCAACCACCATCATCATCAACATTGATGAGGTCTTCAGCATCTGAGATATTTGCTAAATCATGAGGAAGGGCGTCTTCATCACCAATAATATCATCGTCTTCGTCAGGAACATCAATGATATCTGGCGGGTGCGTCATCCACGTGATTGACCATCTATATGGCAAGGTCGCAATTATTCAGTATTCAAAATAGTAGAACGTGGGAGATCAGATGAGTTATGAAATTACTATATCAGGATCGTCCTCTACCACTGATGAAACCCCGTCAGAAAACTTTTTTTTGATTAAAGTTCGACGACATTCAGTGGGTTTTGGTCATATCTTCAAGGTAGAGACTTGTTTGACTTGTTGTTACGAGAATAGTATTGGTCATCTTTAAACGCCTCACGACTGCAGTCGATTTGTGTCATGTTGTTTCTAAGGACAAGTTTTTTGACTTTACGTCCTTTGTTGCTAGTGTCGAACCACTTAACTCGGAACAACACAACTTTAAACAACAAATACTTAAACTCGATGATTTCTTGAAGCTGACCATAATACATTTCTCCGTCAGGGCCAGGCGAACAAATGCCGCTACCTCACACCGTCGACTACGCAAGAGTTTATTGAGATTGGAGTGTCCATTAGCCAAAGCGAATAATTCGCTGGTTGTGCTACCTCTGGTGCTGGTCATTGTCTAAGTGGCGTTGGGAGGGTCTTATGAGAAGGATATGATTAGATAAAGAACACAAAAATATGATATTGTTATTTTTACAGTTAAGTACACAAAATAAGTCTTAAGTTTACCTGCGACCCAAACCAGTCGGGGAATTCTTCTTGCATGTCTTTGTTAGGAAATAAACTGAAAAACGTTCATGGTATTAGAATAAGTCGTCAAAATGATAAGTTAAGAAAAAAAGTTTCCCCCCCAAAAATCAAAATCGCGTACCTCTTGAACTGGGACCGGTACGTGTCGATCTCAGGACTGTTGTGAAGTACATACCATTTCATTTTTTTAACTCTTGGGCATCAAACCGAATAAATGACCGTAAACCAATCGGTTTACATACCGATCAAAACACCTGAAACCGACACGTTGGGGGAGGGGGGTCCACATTATGGTCGGGACGATTAAATTTCGTGGTAACATCCTGAAAATAATGAGAACTGAAAGTCAATGCTTCTTTAGCAACATAACCCTCCGCAATCGAACCTTCCGGCTTAGCGTTATTTCGAAATAACTTTTTGCTCTTCATGTATCTTCAAATGATACATCCACGGGGGCGAATAGGCCCGCCTTCAGAGCCTCTTATAGGTAAATGGATAACCAGGTGAACCATAATGTCAAGAAGCAGGAGGATATATGAGCTCAAGCCTCGCACGAATATTCGACCACCTTGATTGAGCTTTCAGCATGTATCCTCATCAAAGTTGCCAGAGCAGATTTGCTTAAACAATGAACATAGATCGATTATTGGTTTTGACAATCTTAATCGGGCAAGTAATTTGGATAGTCGTAACGGAAGTTAAACGTTGTATTATATGACAGTCATGAGACTTCAGGCCCGTTATATTGGTTCATTATCGGTCACTTTCATGCTTGAAGCATGATCGCACCCATCTGGTAGTTTAAAACTCTTTGATGTACTGACAAAACTATTTTTTCGGTTCTCTGGTGTGAAAAAGGAATAAGCAGCCTGAGGCTTAAGACATTCCCGTTTTTGGTTTGGCCGAGCCACAAGCACTTCGAATGATTAAATTTGAAGTCTTGTCCTTGCCTTGGCGTGTCTTTAGATTTATTCATTCATTAACAAGTGTTCAAGATGGCCTCAAACACATTTTTTCGATATGCATGATGTCTAAATTCCATGTGTCTTAGTGAATGAAAAGACAATACTCAAGTCGTAAAAAAATAGACCGGTTTAGCTCCAGTTAATGTTCGACCAATGAAATTGGTTTTTTCTTACACTCAATGACTGGATGTTTACCCTTCACACGCGTTGGCAATCTATCAAGTTGAGCCGGATTACATACCGGCAAATTTCTTTAAGGAGGATCTGTGTTATCGGGGTTTGGCATTGAATTGAGTGAATGCCTCCATTTATGGGGCTTTTTTATGAATCTTCTTGTGGCCAACATAGCTGTTTTGCTTAACACTCGAACAGATGGAGTGTCTTTCATTACATGTTAGGGCATGGCCTTGTAACCTTGCCCCCTCCACCAGACAAACTACTTCGAGCAGGTAAATCATGGTTGGTCCATAAAACCATCGTCTCTCATATTGAATTCTGGCCTGAAGGCAACGTTATAGTCTCGACACCTTTCCGGTCCCATAAAACTTTCAGGTCCTCAATCAAATGCCTCAAGTAAACATCAATGTCCTTGCCCGGGGATTTAGGGCCAGGAATTAACAACGTCAGCATAAAAGAACTCTCTTTCATACATAACCACGGAGGCAGATTGTATGTTGTCAATATCACCGGCCACATGCTGTAGGCCTGACTAAGGTTGCCAAACGGATTGAAACCATCAGCAGCCAACCCTATCGAAACATTCTTGGTTCTTTGCAAAAAATCTGGATACTTGGTGTCAAAATTTCTTCCATGCTCCACCATCACCCGGGTGTTGCATTTACCGGGCTCTGTACACGTTCCAGTGCATGCCAAATCATATCCCTTTGAAGTGTGACTAGACTGTTACAAACGTTGTGGTCTGAATGATCGGGAAGTAGCGCAACACCTTTCTTTAGGAACTTTCTTCCCCGGCGTGTTACTGTCTTTCCATCTACTCGTATTACACACCGGACAGAAATCCAAATCTTTGTTATTGTCTCCCCGAAATAAGCAGCAATCGTGTTCACAAGCATGTATCGACTCGTACCCTAACCCGATCGTTTTAAATGTCTTCTTTATTGCATAGTATGACGGTGGGAGCTTGAATCCTTTACTGATGGGAAATACATTTTGGAAAAACTCTAACATTTCATTGAATATAGAATCAGTCAATCTACCTTTAGCCTTAAAATAGGTAAACTTTGCCATAAAGTCTAATCGAGTCACATAGTCACAACCGGGGTACAACTCCTCGTTGGCACTGGCATATAACTCTTCAAACTCGTTACGTGTAGCTTGAGTCGGTTCGTTACTTGTCTCACCAATATCTCCTTGAGTTGGTTCATTGTGTTCATTATTCGGAGGAATATAGCTAAGATCATTAAGTAACGCTGTCATGTCACTCATCAGAGGTTGGTCTTGTTTATCTTTTATGCGGTGGCGATAGGGAGTCGGTTCCACGTGTTCCACCCATATTTTATAACGTGGGTCCCACCCTTGTCTCATAATGTGGTCTGAAAGGTGTTTGATGTGTACCCATAATATATTTCGACAAGACTTGCATGGACATTTTATTTTCCCGGCACTATTCACTAACGGCTTGCAATGATCGACGAATTTTTGAAGACCGATAAAAAATAATGGTTCATGACGCTGTAAAAGTGTCCAAGTCTTATCATCGAATACCATAACTGCGTTTTAACGATACATTTAGTTATTATATGCAACTTAATTTTAACAACATTCAAACGAGGTATATGAGATATTTTGTTCACTAGTGCCAATATGAAAGGCATTCCTAACCCACTCTTTGAATGATTCGTCTCATATATGAATGCGTATAACCGATTTACTATTTGAGAAAATTTCGGCAGCATTTCCCCTCAACTCCCCAAATATGTGTTTAAAGACATATTCGTAGGAGTAAAGAAGAAACACTGTCGAAATCATCTCAAATAGTAAACCAATTATACGCATTCATATCCTCAACATGAGACAAAAATCAAAAAGCAGTCCCAAACTGGGGATTCGAAATTAATTTCTAATAAATTAATTTCGGACGGGTTTTCTATAGGATGATTAATTTCAGACGGGGATTTCCCAAAATTAATCACTAAAATTCCTAAAGCATTCCTAAAGGGTTCAATAAAAACAAATACCTACGCATTCCATTTATATCATATAAAAACATACATTTAAATCAAATAAGCTGTTTTTAAACAACTTTTAAAATAAGCTGTTCTTAAACAGCTTATTCTGATAAGCTGTTTAAAAGCAGCTTATTTCAACTTATTTCGGCATATATGAGCTTATTGTATTAATAACCACCCCGGAGTAAACAAACGGCTTTATAATCAACCAATGTTTTATCCGTATTAATAACCACCTTGAGTTAATAACACTAATAGTAAACAAACGGCTTATATCAAACAAAGTTTATCATTAACAACTTATTATTAATTATCAAAACTTTCATTAAACCATACGGCTTATATCTAATATTTTCACTTCCATAAAAATAATAACCACTATATCAGTATAAACACGAAAACATACATAATTTCAACTCAATTCACTAATAATAACTATAAACTAACAATATTTAAAAATAACATTCTCGGCGGACACATTCCCGGCGACATGTCCACCCGGGAGTACAAAATGAGAAAAAAAAATTATAACATACCTTGGATGTGGATTCAACTCGGCTGTCAACTCGGCTCGGCTGTCAACTCGGCTGCCGTCAACTCGGCTGCCGTCAACTCGGCTGCCGTCAACTCGGCTGCCGTCGGTACAAGCTGCCAAAACCAAAAAAAAAATTACTTAACAAAATTTTATAATTAACAATTTTAAAAAGATAATAATTAGTTTACCAAATATATTATAATAACAAAAATTAAAAAAATAGATACAACCAAACCACCTGTGTCGTCGAACCAAAAACATAACTTATCACACACCCACCTATAATTAGAGGGTTAGAAAAAGAAGATATAGAATTATCATTTAGATGGTAAAGAAAAGAATTATGATTTAGAGGAGGAGGTGCTCGTGTGCTCGTGTAACCGCCGGTGGGGGTGGTGAAGGAGGTGGTGGTGGTGATGGAGGTGGTGGTGGTGCTCGAATTGTTTGTGATGGTAGATTTTGAGGTGGTTCGGCGCTACAAAAATCGCCAAGAAGAAGATATAAGTTTTTTCGTTTTTGTTATACTGAAGAGATGCAACAGATCTACAATATCAATAATTGTTTTCCCCGGCGACATTCCAGCGACATGTCGATAGGGAAAACATTTATTTTTTGTCGTTTAGCGTATTTGGCGGGGTAACGAAAATTTGATGGGTTTATTTTCACCGGCGACATGTGCCGGAGGAAACCTTAAAATTAAATAATTAAATAAACTTTTTTTAGTATATGTTTATTACTTTTTATAAAATATATAATAACTTTTTTATAAAACATATAACTTTGTATAAAAAATATAAAAATTGGTTCGTTTGGCGGTCGGTCCGGTTCCTCGTTTCGTATATAATTTTTATCTAAAAAATTTAAAATTTTTATAAAAAATATAATGGTTCGTTTTTCGGCCGGGTCGGTACGTGGTTATGTGCTTAATTACAAATACCTTTTACCTTGAAAAAACGAGCTAAATTAACCACAACGAACTTAAAATGAAAATATATGCTATTGTTTTGCTAATTGTATTGTTGCAGACGGATAAACCATGAAAAGGTCCGAAAAACAAAGCCAAAACGACAAACCGGGTACTCGGAATGGAAAAAGAACGTGAAAGACAAAGCCAAATCAAAGCCGCGAAAGTCTATCAAGTCAAAAAGTCAACAGAAAAGGTCAACTGGCAAAGACAAAGTAACCCGGGGCCAAGTCACAAAGAAAATAAGTTTAGGGATCTGAAATTGTAAATCCCTAAACTTTTATATAAGAAGAAAAGAGAAAAAAATGAGACAAGGGTTGTTTTTGCAATATATAAGTTACAAGTAGGGGGGCAAAATGCCAACTCCCCTATTGTACACACAAGGACGGTTGGTGCAAAAACTTATATAACTCTTTTTTTTGGGGGGGATGGTTTTGCCAAGTCCCCAAAAGTTATATAACCTCAGGGACGAGATGTGCAAATGAACAAGTAACTTAGAGGGACCATTTTTGCCAAATGGTGAAACTTTCACTCTGTTACAACCTCTAACACCTTTTCCCGCTCGTTTTTCCCTCCCAAACAACTCACGGGTTGTTTAACCCGTTTTTACCCCATGAACCTTCACCACCACCATGGATATTCATCTCCCCCCTCCTCCACTACCTTTTTCCCATCTAATATGTGCCAAGTTGGCAATCACACACCCCCAAGACCTATTTCGATGGCTACTGATTGATTTGAAGATTGAAGGGCCAAGATTAGAGGTTTAAACCTCTCACAAAACAAACACACCTGTGTTTGTGTGTCTACAAACAAGCACAACAAGAAGAAAGAGAAAAAGAAGACCTAGTGTAGATTTTCGGCTATAAAAGCCTTGTAAGCCATTGTGGCAAAAATATTCAGTTTATTAAGTTTTAATTCAGTTTTTAATTAAGTTTTTATTGTAGTTTAAAGTGTTTTTAAGTTAATGTCTTTTATGCAATTGTAATTTTCAGTTTTAATGAAAATTTAAGCCGTTTTTACTTCATAAGCTCTCAATAAGCTAATTTGAGCTTATTCTTGTCATAAGTCTATTAAGTTTAAACGAGCGTGTGTTATAAGCCCTTTCAATATTGTTTCTTATTTGAAATTAGTTTAAAGTGTTTTTAAGTTAACTTCTCTTATGCATTTGTAATTCTCAGTTTTAATGAAAAATTAAGCTATTTTTACTCAATAAGCTCTCAATAAGCTCATTTGAGCTTATTCTTGTTAATAAGCTCAAACTCAGTTTAAAACTTGTTAAAAGCTATTAAATACTGTTTTCAATTCATTTTAGTTCATAATTGCTCATTTGATTTCAAGTTTGGAAGCTTAAGGAGTAATAAGCTAACAAAAGCTTATTGAGCTTTTAAGCTCAGGTTTAGAGGCAAGGTGCCATTAAGATTGGATTTTTAAGCCACTCACTCAGATAGAGTGGCTTGGTTCTGAGACAACAAAAATCCAAGGTTTCATTTCCCAATTTTAACTTAGCTTAATTTTTAGCTTAAGATATTAGCTTATTTGCTTTTAATCTTTGCAAAAACATTTGTTTAGACTTGTTATTTATATGTTGTAAGTTTTCATTAGATTTAATGTGTGTAATCTCAGTTTCTCTTTTAAAAATGTCACTTAGGTAGTATAAGCTAGGAGAGAAAGTGGCTTATTTCTCTTAATAAGCTATAGTCTTTCTTATTCAAATAGCTTAATTAGGTGAACAATAGTGTGAGTAGATAAAAGGTTTTAGTTGGTTTAGTTTTTAAAACAGTTTTTAAGCTCATTTTAGTTGGGACAGTTAAAGTAAAGGGGTGTTTGGGATAACCATGAAAACGGGTCAAAAAGGGTTTGTCCATGGGTTGAGGTATGTTGGTTAGCTTTAGCTTAAGTTTTTAAGCAATTTTAAGCTGTTTTTAAAAAGTTTTTAGTTTGAAAGTGGTGTTTCAAAGTTTTTAAATCCATTGTCAAATCTGTGAGAATTTTAGGAAATCCCCAAGTGCTCATTTAGATAAGCACTTGAGAAGTGTGAGTTTAAGATTCAAAAAGTGTGTATTTTGTGTGTAAAAAAAGGGCTGTCAAAAGCCCTTTGTCCTTTGACTTTGGTAAATCAAAGTTCACCAAATCCTTTGGTCACAGTTTTTAAAAACCCCACAACCCTTTTTCACCACCAAAAATAAGCAAGTAAAAATGATTTTTAGAGGCTGAAAATTGGTGCACAAGCCCATTTGCTATAATACTCAATCTGTTTAAGCTTATTTTATTGTTTAGAGCTTATTTGACAGCTTTTAACAAGCTGTCAAGTAAGCTACTTCAGTTTAGCTTAAATCTCCCCTGGTGCAAAGGGGAGATTTCAAGCTCCTTTTTCTTTGTCATTTAGTGTTCTTAAGCCCAAGTTTTTGGCTTATTTTAAGAGTTCATAAGCTCTTAGATAAGCCCTCAAAGTTTCAGACTTTGGTGAGCTTATTTGTTGGCTTATTTTTAAGCCAAAACTTGCCTTTTGACTGTTTTAGCATAACTTAGTTGTAGGGACAACTTATTTTATTTTTAAGGCTTATTTAGCTATCCCATTAAGCCTCATTACTCTCAATATAAAGCTTTTGGTTAGGTTAGATAATTAGTTTTTGCTTATTTTCCCTTTAGCTAGCTATTGAATTCCCAAATTAGCTTCTTATTGCCCTTAAGCATGCATGTATTAAGCTCCCTGTCATAAAAGCTGTTAACAGGCTTATTAGGCCATAAGCCTTTAGACTTTTTAAAGCTTATATAGATATTATAGCCTATCTCTCAGCTTATTTAGCCATGATCCTAAGCTTATTTCGACTCTAAGTCCAAAAGACTTAGCATTTTCTTGCTTTTAAGCCCTTCAGCATTTCTGCCCACTTAAAGCTGATTTTTCAAGCTATTTAGGCTTATCTCAAAAAGTTGTAGAATACCAAAGTGTTAAGAGCCCACGAGCCTTAACAACTTTGCTTCTTTGAGTTTATTCAAAAAAAAAAAAAGGGAAACACTTGGCCCGGTGTAGCAAGACTCGAACCCGGGACCAAGTGGGAACGATACATCCCCTTTTACACATACACTCTAACCACCTGGCGCCCTTGGGTCTTTTTCGTTAAAGACCCAAGGCGTTTGGTATTTATGTATGTTTTTGGCCTTTAAGCTTATAAAAGCTGTTTGGCTTATTTCGGGGCTTATTTCTTTAGCTTATTTTTGTTTCTTATTTTTCGTAGGACCATTAAAGTATCTATTATTTTTTGTAAATTTTTCAGAATTTTTCGTAATCGTTTAATATTTTTTATAATTTAATTTAGTTAAAAGTTTATTTAATTCATAAAAAATACAAAAATTATCAAAAAAAATATTTTGCTTTTTTAGAAAATTTTATTTTGTCATCTAGTTTGTAGGAAAAATATAAAAATTTTCGTAGGGTCATTTTTACAACTTTTCATCTTTTAAAGAACGGGTCCGGGTACGGGATTTTGTTTTGACTCGTTTTTGGGTCAAACGAACTCCGTTTTCGGTCTAGTCTTTTTCATTCTTCGTTATTTGTCCCGTAGAGTAGTTTAGAAGTGAAAAAATTTTCGTAGGGTTATTTTTAAAGATTTTAGGTTTTTCCCCCTTTTGTTCGGGATTCGGGCCCTCGTTTTCTAGTTTAATTTCATAATTTCTAGGTTTTTCTTAAACGTTTTAGTTCGTTATTATCTAATTTGACTTTTTCAACTTCCCAAACTAATTCCTTCCTTCAAACTCAAATCTTCGATTGTATCGATTTTCCATTCCAGCCTCGTTGGGGATAAACGACCCGGGAACACTCTATACTACTTCTCGGTATCATTGCTCTTGTTGATTTTTAGACTTATATATATATTTTATATTTTATTATATATTATATATTTACAGTGTGAAAACCACCAATCAATTTTTGGCGCCGTTGCCGGGGAGGCTGTGAAGCCGATTATCGTTACGTTTGATCAATTGTGTTTGAAACTGTGAATATTTTCTTTTATTATAAAAATATAAAAAAGTACAAAAATATTTTTCATTTCTTTTAGTATAATTATCAGATAAAAACCAAAAAAATAACATTCATTTATCATATAACAAAGTAAAACATACCATGATCATAAGTAAAAATCCATTTTACATGTTATTAAGCATCCTAAATGGTGATTTGCTACATAGCCATTATATACACATAAAATCATGAATGTAAAGATATTAAGAGTTTTAGATGACCTTAATATGATGTAAGGTAATGAACAACAAGAGCTAAACCCTTGTTTAGCAACCAAACCCTAACTTGCAAGACTTGAAAACCCTAAAACCAATTAAAACCCTAATCTTGCTTTTTCATTCTTAAACCTTGCAAATGCTTAATCAACCCTTCAACCCTTCTTAGAATACCTTAGATAGGATGTGAGAACACTTGAATATGGGGTAAATAAAATTTATATGGATTGTGTATGGGTGGTTGTTTGAGCTGTGGGTAAGAGAGAGCACAAAGAGAGTATTTATGAAACTTTTGCTTAAGAAAAGTGTTGTATGTTTTATCTACTAGTTATGAACTCTTATACACTTCAAGACTAGTCAAAATACTTGCAATCTTGACCAAGACCAAGAGAAAACATGGAGAGGGTTTCAAGTAAGAAAGGTGGTCAAATTTACTAGTCATAGTTTAGGTATTAATGTTACTAGGTTGGTACAAGACTTTAGTTAGTAACTTATGAGCTCTTGGTCCCCTTTGGTAAGTCATACA
>BQNB010050393.1:0-41530 GCA_026074375.1 Tanacetum coccineum | reverse complement strand
TTGAACATTCTCGTTAACCACATTACCATTTTGATTTCCAACATTTCCTTGGTTACTAACCTGAGCTAGCATGACGGGTAAGAGGTTCTATAATTGTTGGGCAATGATTGTCGAGAAGTCGGATGCTCCTCCTACATCCCCCATTGACTCCCTCTATATTCCCATTGACTCCCTCTACGCCCTTATTAGCTCCTAACCCCTGGTTATTTTCTTGACCATTCAATTCGTCAACACGCTCATCATTACCTCCTCTAGGTCCTCTACCCCTTCCACCACCTCTACCAACCCGTCCACTAGTTCCCCCTCCTCGTGATTCGGCAACAGGCCGGCCAGCACTTCGGGTCCTCATCCTTGGCGGCATTATCTACACGAGGGAGAACATGGTCAACGTTAGGTAGGTGTGAGGACTAATATATATATATATATAATATCTTACTATCTATATAACTATACACATAATACCACCTTATGGTGTCAACATCGATTTGTGTGAACAACATTACTAAATACGAGTGAGTTATGATACGCTTATAACTATGTTGGCCACCGTACTTATATTCGCATCCTTTCCCTGTCGTACTCAATATTGAGCTCACACATTTCAATGACTGACATAACTAAGCACCAAACTGCGAACACGCAAAAGCAAGCAAAAGCAAGCAAAAGCGGAACACCACGCACATAGATCCTACGCACTTAAATGACGGATCTTAGGTTATAGTCTAGGTCAACCCACCTAGTTCTCTATAACCTTGGCTCTGATTACCAATATGTCATACCCTGACAATGGCGAAAACTCAGGAGCGCAACATAATGATCAATCATAACACAAGATACAATATAGAGAAAACTTCAATGCATAAACTTCAAGTGTTACGAAGACCATCAACCTCGAACAACCTCGAGTAATGTCCCAAATAACAATCAAATCCATCAACTCTTACAATTCCAATAACCCACACAGGGGACCAAATCCTAAATTAAACCCAAATCTTCTAAATACTAAAGCCAAATAAAATAAATCAGCAAGAATTCACATGAAAAAAATCCATACGGGATACTTCTAAGTCTGCTATCACATATCACCAACTTATTCCTCTTTTACTTCACCTGAAAATGATACTCGAAAATGTCAACAATAATGTTGGTGAGCTCGTAGGTTTGACCTTAAACCCAAAAGTTGTGCCAATATTTCAAAACAGTGGACAATAGTACGATATGACAATGAATATATGTAAACAACCCATGACTTAGCATCCTCGCTAATCATGTAACACAGCCCAACCATTTCGCTAGTCGATCACCATATGTCACTTACGCACCTAAAGGGTCTACCACCTGGAGCACTAGATTAGGGAAGGACCACACACATACTAGGGTAGGCATACCCAGCTGCTCCAATAATCACACAAATCCTGGGATTGGCGTACCCCTCCGATCCAAACAATCATACAACACATAATATTCATATAGTGGTCATAAGCACATATATTGTCCCAAAAACAAAACCACATTTCGAAAAGTTCAATTCAAAACATTTTAAAACACATTTGAGTATCATTTTCCCCCAACGGAAAAAGGAGAGTAAAAATGGGGCTACGAGAACTCACCTCAAATAAGTCTTTAGCAACCAAATCTCAATCACACAAGCAAATGCAACGACGTCCGCACACGACCTAATCCAGTTAATGTCCCATTTTAATCATTCATTTTCCAAAACAGTCTTCATGTTTGAAGCATAGAGTTTAGACGCGTTGTACAATTACCAGTAACAATTTAGTGGTGTGATGGTTGACGTCTCATCCCAAAATATCTTATCAATTCGATATCTCAACGATACATACTTATATTATTTAAAGAAAATAGCTACGCAATATAAGTAATAATTTATAATAAATAATTATATATATATATATATATATATCTCGATAAGTCCATTCGGTACTCTTAGTTATCATAAAATAATCATAATATGGTTGAAAATAAAACATTTATTCATAATAAACATATTAGAGAAGTTTTGAGAAAAATTATATTTTTTGTCTTTTAGTGAATTTAAATAAATAAAATAATGTTTTAATATTTAAAACCAAAAATCATGTTCTTAAGTAAAACTTTCTAAGTATAAACTTTTTACTAAATTTCAACATAACCCGTATGTTTATACAACGTTTTCCAAGGTTTTTAACCTTTATTTCAAACACTTTTCAAACTTTCGACACTTTTCCAACAATATTCCAAAATCTCAATCTTTAATGTTTACTAAAACATTTTTTTCCAAAATAACGTTCAATATCACTTCGTAAATACATTTCATTTTCAAAAAGTCCATCAAAACTCTTATAACGACTAAATATCAATAAAGGTCCATTAAGATATTTATGAGTCCAAAATACGATCCAAGTCCAAAATCAAGATACATTTATATACATAAGCTCATACTAATAAATAGAAAATATCCCGGATCATAATAAGCCAACAAATAAGCCACGGCTTATTTGTGCTTATTGGGTCGTGAGCCCAAGAGTTAAAAAATCTAGTTCGAAGCTTAAAAATAAGCTAGTAGCTATGTATAGTATTTGGTTACTACCATAAGCTATAAAAATAGTCCACGAACATACACCATATCACGAAAATAATAAAAATCACTTCCCATGTGATTTTATAGTGGGACGTGAGCACATAAGCTCAAAATAAGCCATGAAACGCCCACAAACTAAGCTATACAAGCTATTATACAAAATAAGCTATCTTGCAATATATGTTTCTCAACCATCTTGACCACAACATCAAAACTACAAAACCCTTTTATTTCTTTTTTAATCCGACGCAAGCCAAACACCCCTTTTTATCCATTTCGTTTCCAAAAAATCGATTTTTACGACAATCAACTTGTACAACTAACATCTATGCATCAATATAGACCCAAAAGGATAAACGAAATTTAAAGTTGAAAACTTACAAGAAAATCTTAAAAAATGTAGATTTCGACACGAACCGGACAACCCAAACGTTGTTTAAATGAATACCCAAATACTCGTATCAACCCGTAGTATCTCGTTCTTGATTAAAGTTGGAAAATTTATGGTGTTTGTGGTGGTTTTGGGTGGCGGACAAACACACACACACATACAAGTGTGTGTTTTTTTTAAAAACTAAAATGGAATGAATGGGAATGATCTAGTGGTGAGAATATAAATGTACAACTGTTAATAAAAGGAGCTAAAATCATGCCTCCTTGTCCCTCTTGACTCTCTTGACCGGCCATGGGATCCTATGGGGTCTCGGGTCTTTCTTTTTGCGTCAGGATCACTTAAATACTCGTAAAACTTGATCGTAAAATTTTCCCCAAAGTTAATTAGCATTTTTATTCATTTTAAAAATACTTTTCCATTAACCTAAAGTATTTACACGAGATATTTACACTTTAAACCGTTCAAAACTCAGTTGAACATTAACGGACATATCAGGACTCGTTTTTGGGCATTTTCTCAAAATTCACAGGTCAACCACTCGGAATGCAAATAACACAATAATAACCTATAAAAAGGACTATTATTCACAATAAACCATAAATTTACACAATTCTCAACAAAATCACCACCGTCAACACGGTACAAAATCTGAATATATACTAACAAACGTCAAATAGTCAAAGGACTAAAAATAAAATATTCAGAACACAAAAGGGCCAAAGGTTACATGATTCCTCAGGAAAAATTCTCGAACACATCAGTGCCAACTCTTGGAAACGTTGGTTATCGCTCAACACATCAGTACCCTTGACTTTCAGATTCCAGAGTTCAATCTCTAGCTTCTCAATCTCGCCTCTTAGGCAGTACTTATCAGTCATCATCTTTTTCAATGTTTTCCATGGCATGCCATATGCTGCATCATGTCCAACAGTCAAGATACTAAATACTAAACTAGCAGGCACTAACTCAAAGCTAGTCAGTACTAACTCTAAAGTTAGTACTGCTGATTTCTTCTGCTTAATTTAGCTAATTGCTTGTTGAGTTGCTTATTTAGGGTTAGTTTTTAGCTTATTGATTCGTCCTAGGGCCTGTTCAAGCTTATTACCTTGCTTATCTCTGTTGCATTGACTCAGTAGGCTTATGCCAATTTAGTTGTGCATTTGGTATACAAAATTTGGGTCAAAACTGTCAAGTATCACCAGTTTTAAAAAAAATGAAGAGGTCCTCTTTTCAGGTTTAAAGTTAGATAGGTTAGAATTAATTTTAGAATCTAAAAATTAGTGCACAAGTAAAATTTAGGCCAATCTTAATCTGTTTAGGTTTAGTTTGTCATTTTGAGCTATATAGTTTAAAAAACCTCAGTCATTATTACAAAGGTAAACTATCAATTCAAGTGTTTTCTAGCTATTCATAAGCTTTTGTAAAAACTCGTAGTTAAGAAAATTGCTTATTTATAATTTTGTTAAAATAAAACTTTTTTAAGTAAAGTTCCTCTAGGCAGGTTATTAAGTTCCGCTGGTAGATTAATTTATAGTTTCATGCTGTTAGTCTAAAAGGGTTCCTACTGGTACATCTTCCTGCTGTTTAGTAGTAATCGTTTTTTTAAACTCGTTTTAGTCAAGTAGAAATCTATTTTTAGTTTAAACATTGTTCTAGGGTTAAAATTGCAAAATTTAGGTTTTGACCCTCGTTTTTCGTGCCCGTTTTAAGTTACATAGCTTTCGTTTTTTAGGTTTTATTTAATCGTTTTTTCATATTTAACTTGTAGAAATAGAAAACCAATCATATCTTGTAAATATACAAACATCGTTTATCAATTCGTGATTCGATTACCATTCGAGCCTCGTTAGACAATAACGACCCCGGAAATCATACTTCCGAACACATATATATTTTATTTAGGTGAATTTTGACATATTGCCTTGTCAGAGGCAATTGGTTGAGTGATTGCTTATATTTTATATAATATATAATAATATTATATATATATATATATATATATATATATATATATATATATATATATATATATATATATAATATAATAAATAATAGACCAAATCAATTTTTGGCGCCGTTGCAAGGTGAGGCTGAAAACATTATCCGTATATAACGTTTGACAATTTGTGTTTGAATCTGTGAATATTTTCTTCTATAAAAATATAAAAAGTACAAAAATATTTTTCATTTTCTTTTATTAGTATAATTATCATATAAAAAAAACCAAAAATATAAAAACATTGTCTTAATCAAGAAATAAAATTCACAAATTGGTAAAAATACCAAAATATAATATTCTCAATTGAGGTATTATCATAATAACTTCCGGTGAACTTGTTGGTTCCCAACTCGAACAAAAGATTTAAAAACTTGCCATTTGTGTCTCTTACGACGTACGGCTCACCTCGATTTGATTAACAAACTATAAAGTGGGTATAAGGAGGGTTGTTCCAAGGAACTACGACCCGAAAGGAGAAATAAGCTTCGCGCTATTCCTACTCCTCCGCTCACCTGTGCGTTTATCTTTTTGAGAGCTACCGTGAAGTAAGTAGATTATTTGGTTGAAGTTGTCCTACCTCATTGTCCGTTAAAATACATTGTGAATAAATCATTGAAAAACAAAAAAAAATTAGTGTAAATTTTCTTTTTATATTTCCATTTTGTGCATGCGCACTCGTTCTCAAGCCCGTAATCGTCGACAACAACAAGTCCGACAAACTTCTGTTGAAATCACCACCCAATCTGTTAGAAACCAAATTAACAATCAAGAAACTTCCAATCCACCCATAGTTACATGGACGATAATCGAACTAGGCGCAATTACTCGAACACCCACCGAGGTTACGAGGATGGCCGATCGTTATGTTCCCGAAATTAACCGCAAACAACTTTGAGATCATCATGGTCTCCTTAAACTTGTTCAAAACTAGCAAATTTTTTTGGACCTGTTAAAGAAGGACCCACAATGCTCACAACGAATCCGATATTTTCAACAAGATCACTCTACGATGAGTCTCGAACGTCCCGATACGTCGGTTAAGCTTATGCTTTTTCCCATTTTCCCTCGAGGAGCCCGCCCGGATTGGCTGAAAAAGAGCCCCCTCGATCGATTCTTACATGGGATGATCTTGTTTCGAAATTCATCAACAAATTCTTCCTTCCCTCTAAAACAACAAATCTTCGAAATGAAATCACGAGATTTTAACAAAAATTTTGATTGAAACTTTTTACGAGGCATTGGGACCCTTGATTCAAGATCTTCTTAAGGTATGGCCCATGCCACCCCTCCCCCAAATTCCCTTCCAAACGCTCAACCCCCCGACGCTGCTGCCGCCCATCGACCCCTCGCCCCCCGGACGCCCGCTCCCCGCATCATGGGTTTTTCATAATTGCATCAAACTCATACCATATATAAATGACCCTAATTCGAATGATCAAGATCATTGAACTAGCTGCGGGAGAAAATTTATGGACAAAAGTGCCTCGATAATGCTTAAAAAATCATCGAAGAAGCAAAATCTAAGTTCGTCAATCACGAAGCAAGGCAGTCGTTGCCAAAGTGAGTACGAGCTCTTCTACCCCAGCAGTTTCACCCGATGTTGCTGAACTTAAAGATATGGTTAGAGCATTGATTCTCGATAAGAAAAACCAAACCCCAGCTCCCGTAAAAGCGGTCGAGCAAAGTTGTGTAACTTGTGGGGGTGGTCATTCTTACCAAAATTGTCCAGCCACCGATGGCAACATTTATCGTGACAATATCCAAGAGTATGTGTCACAAGCCGCTGCGGCAAATTTCAACCAAGGAAATACCGGTTACCGACCTCAAATGGTTGCAAATCAAATTCGACCTCCCGGTTTCCTCCTTTCCACCATCAAGGAAATAATCAAAACAATTTCAATCGGGGAAACAATTACAATCAAAACCGAGGAAACAATTTCAACCAAAGCCAAATTTACCGTCCCCAGGTTAATCAACCACCAGCTTACCAAGCTCCTTTTCCTCAGACACATGGTGTGTCCAAAACTGATTTTGACAACTACGTCAAGGCTAATGATGCAGTTCTGAGGAATATGCAAAACCAAGGCCAAACCTTACAAACCAATGGCCAATTTAAACGGACAAAGCTTTTCCAAGTTTGTGATTTCTAATACAACCTCTACTTCAGGTTCGGGAACTCTCCCGGGTAACACTATTACTAACCCGAAGGAAGATTTGAAAGGTATCACCACCCGAAGTGGTGTTGCTTATCAAGGACCCACTTCATCTACTTCTCCGAAAGTGATGAATCGTGATACCAAGGTTACAAAGGACACGATGCTTCCTACTAATAACGAAAGCACCGAAGACGTCCAACCTCCGGTTGTTCAAATCCAATCTCATAATCCAATTTCCAAGCCCGTTGTTGATCCCGTTAGTGCTCCGATGCCTAACCAACGAACGTCAATTCCATTTCCTTCAAGAAGAAATGATGAAAGGCGCCGTGAAAAAGCTAACGACCAAATTGAGAAATTCTACGAAATCTTTAGAGATTTGAGTTTCGAAATTAGCTTTACGGATGCCTTGACCTCATTTGGCGATATTTGCATCGACTCTAAAAAAAACATTAATCGGAAACAAAGAGAAAGTTGAGTGAAATGGCAAGAACTCCATTGAACGAGAATTAGCTCATCAGTCATCCTAAACATGTTACCCGAAAATACTGGAGACCCAGGGGCCGATTTCATATTCCCAAGAGCCTTTTTCTGGGATTAATCATGCAACGCCTGGCGGAAAAATCTCGGCGCGAGCATTTATTAGTCTAATGCCATATTCCGTATGGAAAGAATCTCTCTCTTCCCGAACTAACCCCGACTTGCATGACGCTAGAGTTAGCGGACCGTTCAATCACCGAACCGATCGGTATCGCCAAAGACGTCCGTTTAATGGTGGGAAAGTTCCAGTTTCCAGCAGATTTCGTGGTCGTAGATTTTGAACCAGACCCCCGAGTACCTTTAATTCTCGGGAGAAGTTTCTTAAAGACCAGTCGTGTTTTGATTATAGATGATACCGAAGGTGAAATAACCCTCGTGTTGGAAAAGAGGCCATCACCTTCAATCTGGACCAAACTTCGAGATAACACGGCTAATTCACAATCATATGACTGGCAAAACGATATCGTACGTCATTGAATTAGCAATTGAAGAATACTCGCAG
Source organism: Tanacetum coccineum (assembly GCA_026074375.1). Classification (NCBI taxonomy): domain Eukaryota; kingdom Viridiplantae; phylum Streptophyta; class Magnoliopsida; order Asterales; family Asteraceae; genus Tanacetum; species Tanacetum coccineum. The sequence goes on along the minus strand of BQNB010050393.1, from coordinate 33,361 downwards.
GAAGTTTTTAGGTTTTATCGATTCAGTACAAACGGGGTGTAAAAAATATCTTCTCCGGATTACGATCCGAAAATAAATTGTTTCAAATTCTTCACCGGAACACTAACGTCGCATCGGGATAGAATATTTTCCTCCTTCTCGAAGAAGTCCAATGCTTTTATAGCTATCGATGACGAAGCCAATTTCACGGGAAATTGTGATGCTACTTACTAATGATAAGGAGGGTGACATTCTTATTCTTGGAATCACTTCCTTAATAGTGAACCATTACCTTCTTTTTCCGATCATAAAGATTATTCGCCCGGAATCCGGAAAGAACTTAAAGTAGTTGAAGCTAAAACCGTTAAATCATCAATTGATGAGCCTCTCCCAAGGTTGAAACTTAAGGACTTTTGCCAACCATCAATTAGAAATACGCATTATTGGAAGCGAACGACAAGTTGCCCGTCATAATTTGCGAAAGATTAAAAGGATTAGGAAAGGTCAACTCTTATCAAGGTTCTAAAGCCCCACAAGCGAGCCATCGCTTGGATACTCTCCCGATATCAAGGGTGTTTGATCCAGAGTTTTTAGTACTCACAAAATCCTATGGAAGCAAGACTAAGAACCGGATTGAAAACAACAGTTCAAGTCAAAGACGGGTAAACCCAAAGATCCACGACGTCACCAAAAAGAGGTTGAATAAACCCTTACGTGTGACGCCGACTAAATATATCTCCGATCTCGACAGTCCATAGGGTAAGCCCGTACACTGTAATACAAAGAAGGGTGGCATAACCGTCATTAAAATGATGATAATGATTGATACAATCGATGGTCACACAGGGTGGAGAGTGTGCATTGACTAAGAAAGTTGAATGAAGCCACCCAAAAAGACCACTCCTATTACCCTTCATGGATCAAAATTCTCGTAAGACTCGCCGGGAAACCAATACAATTGTTTCCCCGGAAGGCTTCTTTGGTTATGTTTCAGATTCCTATTACCCCAAAGGGATCACAGAGAAGACCAACATTCACGTGCCCATACGGAACATTTTGCTTCGTCGCATGCCTTTGGCTATGCAATGCACGCCCGGCACTGTTTATTTTTTGAGTTTTTTTTTCAAAACGATGGTATGATGGCAATACTTCCTATGACATGATAGAAAAAACAATGGAAGTGTTCATAAGGAATACTTTCTCGGTCTTCGGAGATTCTTCACTACATAGCCTATACCCATTTGGAAACAATGTTAAAACGGTGTGAAGACACCAATTTTGTCCCTAAATTGGGTAGAAAAGCCATTTATGGATAAAGAAGGCATTGTTCATGGACACAAATTTTTCTAAGTCGGGAATGGATCGAATTCGTGCTAAAGTTGAAGTTATAGCCAAGCTCCCTCACCCGACTACTAAGGAAAGGTTGTTGTCAGAGTTTTTCTTTGGCATGCCGGTTTTTAACCCGACTTTCATACAATGACTTCAAAAATTGCCCTTCCAAATACCCCTTGCTTGACAAAAAGAGACTGCCTTTTTCTCTCAAAAGAGTGAGTAATCGAATCTTTTAATACACTAAAAGGAAAATTGACGAGGCTGGCTCCAATTGTTGATGCTCCCCCGAAACTAGGACAGTGCCTGAACTAATGTGTGATGTCAGTGACTTTGCAATTGGGGCAGTCCTAGGGCAACGAAAGAACAAGCATTTCCAACTAATTCACTATGCCAGCAAGACAATGACCGAAAGCTCAAGCACACTACACTACGAACCGAAAAAGAATTCCTTACTTGCCGTAGTGTACTGCTTTTAAGAAATTCCGGCATATCTCGTTTTTGTCGCAAAAGCATAGTGTACACGGACATTTCTGCTATTAAGTAACTCTTTGCTAAAAAGGATGCTAAACACAGATTATGGCGGTGTGAGTCCCGTTTGCTCCAAAATATCTATGTTGAAATACGAGACAAAAAAGGAGCAGAAAATCTAGCCGCCGACCATCTCTCCAGACTTGAGAACCCTCACCAAAATGAGTTCGAGAACAAGAAAATCACAGAAACATTTCCACTCGAGACTTTTGGATCGGTTGCTCTTCGTGATGATAATACCCCATGGTTTGCAGATTTCACAAATTACCATGCGGGGAACTTCATTGTCAAGGGAATGTCGACCCAGCAGAAAAATAAATTTTTCAAAGATGTCAAACATTACTTCTGGGACGACCCCTTTCTATTCAAGATCTGTGCTAACCAAGTAATTAGGCATTGTGTTTTCGTGTCAAGAGAGCTTTTGTGACCTTCTCAAAGCTTGCCCAAATTGGGACCCCACCAGGAGGGACACTACGGTGCCAATTATACCGCTAAAAAAGATCTTCATTCGGGATATTATAGCCCCACAATCTACCAAGGATGCCCATTGACTTTGTCATCCCGATGGTGACAGTTTCAACGTCCAAGGCAAAATTTCGCAACGTGATGAGATGCCACAAAACTCTATCCAAGTTTGCAAAATCTTTGACATTTGGGGCATTGATTTTATGGGGCCATTCCCGTCTTCAAGAGGGAAACAAATATCTAACTCAAGTTGCAGTCGAGTAACTTATTAAAATAGTTATGAAGCCAAAAGCGCTCCCCACTAAATAAAAAAAAGATGCCCGAGTTGTTTCAAATATTCCTTAAAAACTCTCTTCCCCAGATTGGTGCCCCCACGTGTAGATTATAAGTGAACGCGGAAACCCCATTTTTGTAATGACCAGTGTTTAAAAGTCCATGCTTAAATATGGAGTATCACTCATCGTCACTCCACTGTGTAACATCCACAAAACAAGTTACAAGTTGAGGTATCAATCGTGGTTTGAAAAGAATTCTTTAAAGGACCATCAGCGAAAAAACCGTGCCTCTTGGTCGGTATAAACTAGATGACGCACTTGTTTGGGCCTCCGTACAGCTTATAAAACACCCATCGGGTGCACTCCGTACAAGCTTGTATATGGAAAGGCATGTCATCTGCCGATCGAGTTGGAGCACAAAGCTTACTGGGCCCTTAAGCATACAAACTTTGATATCAAAACCGCGGGTGATCACAAGAAAAGTTTAGGCTCCACAAACTTGATGAAACTTCGTGATCAAGCCTACGAAAACTCTTTGATCTATAAAGAGAAAACAAAGAGAATCCATGACTCCAAGATCAAAAATCGCGTTTTCAACGTCGGGTGATTGCTAGTCCTCCTCTTAACTCTAGATTAAAGAGATTTTCTTGGCAAGCTTAATACTCCGCAGAGTGGACCATTCACTGTAACCCAAGTTTTTCCGTATGGCACTGTCGAGTTATCCCAAAACTCCGGGCCAAATTTCAAAGTGAATGGTCATCGTTTGAAGCACTACTTTGGAGGGGACGTACCACAATTGGTAGTCCCGGATCTCCAGACGTTCCCCATGGACCAATAAATTCGGGGACGGGTCAAGCATAGCGACCTTAAACAAGCGCTTCGTGGGAGGCACCCCATGCTTATCAGTAGTAGTATTATGCAGTAATAAATAAGTGTTTTTGTGTGAGGAGGCTTACATCTTCCATTACCCGTGTTTTGTCCGTGTTTTGTGTTGTATGTCCAGGATTTCCCGGATTGTGAAGACTCTCGTGCTCGCAGTTTTACCCTTCATCCACAAGAGTTTCACATCCTCAGCTTCATTTTGGGAATCCAGTATCCAAATCTAATCGACTAACGTTTTATCTTTTGGCACACTTAATAAACGGCCTTAGATTTACGTAGGTACCCCTTTTAAAACATCGAGGACGATGTTTAGTTCTAGTATGGGGGGAATCTTTGATTTGATTTTACCTGCAGCCGTTGTTATCACGTAATCCCGTTTTTACCACCAAAATTTCAAAAAAATGAAAAATTTTAAAAAATTTCAAAAATAAAATAAGTGTTTTGTCACAGTTTTGACTTTCCTAATGGTAGATATAAGATGATTTTTGACTTCGATCGGCGTGTTGAGCCCCTAGTTTTGGTTCCTTAACCAATTTAATAAACGGAAGTTTATTAGGCTAAGCAATCGCACGATCCTTTTATTAGGGATTTTAATTTGCGAAAACAAGGAAAATGATAGAGTTATTTACAGTAGGTATGCTAATCAAGGATTATTTGGTGAAATCTTAAAAGCTTATAAGTATAACTTGTCGCTTTTTCACCCAAATAACTCTTAACAAACCCTGAACTAAATAAACGTGCTTAATTTTTGCTTTAACTTTAAACCGACATTTTATAAAAAGAAGCTCTTTTAGAAACGAAAATATTCATCTTAGTTCAGCCTGATACTTGAGTTTCTAAAACGAAATTTTCTCTATTACGGAAAATAAGTTAAAAAAATATATATATATAAACTGTGGGCTGATAAGGTTTAACAGCATCTATGCGGCTCACAACCGATGTTGCAGTCTTCAAAACAAGGCCCATAGTGAGATAATAAATCTGTAGGCGTTATAAAAAAGAAACCGTCGTCAGACTAAGTCACTACATCTTGTCGGAGGCGTGGCCGATGTTGTATTCATGTAAATGATGACGGTAGTATAATATATAGCAATAAATAAAAATTTAATGGTTAAGAATTTCTTTTCTAAAAGCTCAAGTATAATTTTGAACTATTAATAACTTGCTTTAAGACTTAAAAAGTTGTTGTTGCCGTCGGTAGTTTATTATGATTAAGTAATTCTCCTGAGGGTTTCAAAAACCTGGGCACTTAGCAAGATGAGGCTGGACGTTCCGGAAGAAAGGTCCGCTACAATGAAAAGTCTCACCAATGAGATCATTTAATTTTTGATGTTTGCCGAGCTTTGAGTAGTATGTTTATTTAACGGTAAATCGTAAAGAAATTCCGGCCTAAAAGGGTGGAGTATCCCGCTATTACATTGCGAACATTCTCCTGTGGGGTCTCAACCTGATAACCTAAGTCGAATTCGGCTGGGATCTATCGAGAATATGCTGGTGGGTGGGTGATCTAGTCTTTTCCCCAGGTTTCTTCAGAAATATCGTTATGCACATAAACTATACTACTTTCTAAAATTGTCGATCTGAATTTAACTTAAAATTAAGCACAATCACTCTAATTGAATAATTGTTGGGAGCGAAAAGTTGAGAAGTAGTGTTAGCATCTTTACTTGTACTTAACGGTGATTTCGTTTTTACGCTTAGCTTGGGACTAGTGAAAAATCGGGGACGATGAATTTATCCATTCGGACATCCATAGATTATTCTATGGGCGCTTCTCATTCTATGATCCCAGTGTTGATAAAATAAAGGAAGTCAAACAGGTAGTTAAGAAAAGAAAAAGGAAAATCCAAAAATATTAGGGATAGTTAGTGTACATATAAAAAATGGTGAAAACGGGACTTGTCGAAGCTATTGATTCTTTAGTTCCCCTTGACAAACACTTAGCTACTTTTCGAGGTTATTAGTCGAGGGGGATCGAGATTCTTAGTTTTCGTAAATGTTTACTTCATAACATTGCGTGAGGACACGACAATACCTTAGTATGGGGGATTTTGGTATGTGCTTAATTACACATACCTTTTTCCATTAAAAACGAGCCTAAATGACCAAAAACTGCCAAATATGTGTTTGTTTTGCATTTGTGTTGTGCAGGAAACGGATATTCACAAAAGGACGAAAAACAAAGCCAAAAACGACAAAACTGAGCACGGAATGGAAAAGTGTGAAAAGACGAAGCCAAATCAAAGCCAAAAAGTCAACCAAGTCAAAAAGTCAACAGAACAGTCAAAGTCAAAGTCAACCCCGACAAAGTCAGAGTCAACTCCGAGAAACTGAAGCAGAAAAGACAACTTGGGGGACTACAATTGCCAAATCCCAAAGTTATATTACAAAGGAAACAAAGACAAGGGCTGAACTTGCAATTTAGTTAAAATACAAGTAGAGGGGGCATTCCTGCCAACCCCTCATACTTGTATTACAAAAGGGACTGACTTCGCAAATAAAGAAATAAGGTTGAGGGGGCATTTCTGCCAAACCCTCAACCTTATATAACCATCAAGGACGAAAATTGCAAACCATCTTATAACTTTGAGGGACCAAAGTTGGCAATCACCTAAACTTCTACCCTGTAACCTCTCAGACAAGTTTTTCCCGCCAACCAAAACCCAAGAACACCTCACGTGTTTCCCCCCCTTCCTTTTACCCTGCAACCTCTACAACCCCTTGGGTAAAACATTCCCCCCACCTCCACTATCACCACCTCCCCATATATAATTGCCAAGTTGGAAATCCCACCACTTTCCAAGCTTTTCGATGGCTGTGATTGACTCAAAAGAAGCACAAAAGAAATTGAAGGCTTGGATTTGTTTTAGAATCACCTCACCACAACAAGCACACTCATTTGGTATTTGTCTCTACAAAGAAACATATAAGAAAGCACAGCTAAAGACCCAAGGAAGGATTTTTAGTATAAATAGGCCATTGAAAACCCAAGAAAAGGAGGATCGAATTTTTTCTAGTTAAATTTAGCCTTATTTTTATGGCAATTTTAACACTTCCCAATTCTTGTACCATTAATTTCGTCTTAATGCAAATTTGGAGTTTTTAAGTCAATTTTTGAATCTCTGTATTTCCTTTGTTAAAAGCATTACTTAATATGTTTTAAGTCTTATAAAATCATATAAGTCATTTGTCTTAACTCAAATACTAAGAATTTAAGTAAAGTCAAAAAAAAATCACACTCAAATATACCACACTATGGATGATAAGCCAGTTCTGAAGGGCTATATGGAGTCTCACTAGCTTGTTTTTACAAGCTAAGAGCTCAGAAGAACTCTTGTTTAACCTTGTTTTGAGCAAGGGTGTTGTAAGTCTCTCTTTTTCTTTATTTTTCTTATTTACTGTAGAACTGCTTATAGTGCTTATTTGTTACCTATATTTGCTTATTTATGCTTTATCATGATGTTTAGTGCTTATCTTGCTTAGTTGTTAGTTTAAAAGTGATTTGTGCAAATTTCTTAGTTAGTACTGTTAGTTATGAGTTAAAACTTGTTTAGTATGATGTCACATATATAAGTGCTTATTATTTATTGAAATCTGCTTATAAGTGACTTATTTTGTTATTGATAAACTGTTTTTTAAATCAGCTTAAAATAAATAAAAAAAAGAAAAATGATTTGTGAACAACTTTAATGGATGTTGGAACAAGCAATACTAACCCATAGTAGTACTAGCTAGTTTCGTTTTGGGATCTTAAAGCTAGCAGTACTAACTCAAAGCTAGCAGTACTAACTCCAGGTTAGTACTGGTGGTTAATACTGTTAGTACTGTTAGTTCATTTGTGCGTATTAGCTTATTATTTCCGCTTATTTAAGATTTGCTTAGCTTTTTAGAGTAGATTAAGCCCATTTTCGTTTACTGTCTTTAGTAGAGCTTATTTAAGTTTATTTGCCTTTTCAAAATAATTTTAAGAGTTTATCAGTTTTTTTTTAGTTTTGAGCTTATTTGCCATTCTAGTTTATTCTAGTTGCTTATTCTTAATGCCTTAGTGCTTATTAGGGATAGTTAAATATCTGTTTTAGCTTATTTGATTATTTCTTATTTCATCTGTTTTATAGTCAAAGCAGCAGTACTAAATCTAAACCAGCAGCACTAACTCAAAGCTAGCAGTACTAACTCTAAGTTAGTACTGCTGAGTTTCTCTTGCTTAATTTAGCTTAATTGCTTGTTGAGTTTGCTTATTAGATTCGTCTAGGCATGTTCTAGCTTATTTACCTTGCTTATCTTTGTTTGCATTTGCTCAGTAGGTTAGTGCCAATTTAGTTGTGCATTTGGTATACAAAATTTGGGTCAAAACTGTCAAGTATCACCAGTTTTAAAAAAAATGAAGAGGTCCTCTTTTCAGGTTTAAAGTTAGATATGTTAGAATTAATTTTAGAATCTAAAAATTAGTGCATAAGTAGAATTTAGGCCAATCTTAATCTGTTTAGGTTTAGTTTGTCATTTTGAGCTTATTTAGTTTAAAATAACCTAAGTCTTAGTTTAAAAAGAGTAAACTGACACATTTCAAGTGCTTTCTAGCTTATTAAACTTTAAAAAATCATAAAAAATAAAATATTAATCAGAAAAATATAAACTTTTTTTTAAAATTTTCTTTTTTCATATATTTTGTAGGAAAAATGTTAAAAGTTTCGTAGGTTCATTTTTTCAAAAATTCATTTTCTAAAGAACGGGATTTGTCCCCGTTTTTGTTTTGACTCGTTTTTGGGTCAAACGACCTCCGTTTTTAGTCTAGTTTTTTTTAAACTTCGTTATTTGTCATTTAGAATCTATTTTAGCTTTTAAATTTGTTCTAGGGTTTAATTTGCAAAATTTAGGTTTTTGACCCTCGTTTCTTGTGCCCGTTTTAGGTTTTAAGTTATATAGCTTTCGTTTTTAGGTTTTATTTAATCGTTTTTGCATATTTAACTTGTAGAAATAGAAAACCAATCCTAATTTAGTCATATTCAAACATCGTTTATCAATTCGTCATTCGATTTTCCATTCAAGCCTCGTTGGGACTTAACGACCCGGGAACTCATACTTCCGGTTACATATATATTTTATTTTTGTGAACTCTTAACCAATTCTTGGCTAAAGGAAATTGGTTGAGTATTTGCTTTTATACTATATATATATTATTGACGAATCAAATCCCATAGCCAACAAAACTGTAATCAGTAGCATGAGTAACATCTAATTTAGGCTGTCTAGCAGCGGCTGTTGAACTCTCCCCTACCTCAAACCTAGGAGTAGGAGCAGTCAAACACAACTTCTTTCGAGGTGGCACATTAGCCACGGGAACATCCTCTTTATGGTTAGTAGCAGGTAATAGTAAAGGTGATGATGGTGCAGGTAGTGGTAGTGGTGGTGATGGTAAAGGTAATGGTGGTGAGGGAATCTGGGGGAGTGGAGATAATAGTGGAGTAAGTGGATATGGTGGTGGTGATGAAGGTAGTACAATAGCGACCGCAGTAATGAGTGCCTCAGCAGCAGCTGACATCGGTGTTTGGGGTCGGACGGATATCCTAGCCCTGCGAGGTCTAGGTAATGGTGGTGTGGGTGCAGACTCGCTCTCGACCGAATCATGGCTGCTCTGTAACTTGTTGGTGCTCAACATAAATGTGGTAGTATGGGTTTGGTGTAGAGCAAACTCGTCAGTCTTCAAGTGCCTTTGTATCCTTCCCTCTACCCCCCCCCCTTCATAGCTAAAGGGACAGGGTCACAGTAGGTAATGTAGTAGAGTCGGCGAGTAGATTCTCCTCCTCATCTAACCATCATCTTCATCATCATCACCATCATCATCATCCCCTCTATCAGCAGGATAATCAGCAAGATCCTCCTCTAGATCCTCCTTCGGATCAAAGAATGGTACAGGTGATGGTGATGCAGCTGTTAACCCAATCATGGCCGCTCTGTAACCTAGTGGTGCCTCGGCGTAAGTAGGGCTAGTATGGGTAGGTGTAGGAGCAGACTCATCTGTCTCGAATGCCTATGTATCCTCAGCTGAGGGGACAGGGTCGATAGCAGGTAATGCAGTGGAGTCGGCCGAAGCTAGATGCTCCTCCTCCTCCTCGTTCTCCTCATCATCATCATCCTCATCATCGTCATCATCATCGTCATTATCATCATCTCCTCCGTCAGCAGGATACTCAGCAGGATCCTCCTCGGGGTCCTCCTTCGGGTCCTCCTCCAAAGGATCAGAGTCAGCAACATAGCCCGGTGATAGGGTTGTAGCTAAAGCATCAGTCGGTAGAGGTTGATCCTCAACAGGTACCTCATCATCAGATGGTACCAAGTACTCCGGGTACTCTAGACCAGGTACATAATCTGGTGAAGGTGGGTGCTCAGGACCAGGTACGTAGTCCGGTGATGGTGGTGCCTGCTCAGGAAACTACGGCGCCTCCTCAGGTGCCTCTAGCTCATCATTAGATACCCATTGGAATCTCCATGGCTCAGAATCAGAATAAATAGACGTGTAAGTAACTGTCGAAGATGACATGACTGCTGAAACAATAAAATAAACTTATATAAGTATATTATATAAGACCAGTATAGTAATATATGTAATATAATATAAGTACGTATATAGATATGTAAGCAGTCAATGTACACAAATAATGTATGTATGTCCTGTGAAAAACTTTTGTATGATGCAATGTTTGAAAACGGTTATAGTCCAAGTAAAACATTTGACCTTGTTCTCTATAACCTTGGCTCTAGATACCAACCTGTAACATCCCCAAATAGGGTCGCATCGGAATAAGGGTCTGAGAGTGTTACTTCATAGATCAATAGCACAAGATGAGAGAACGACCTCTAAATGCGTCATTTGAAAATGATACATTGGATTTAATGAAATTGTTTATTACAAAAGCTCAAAGCTTAACTTGTTCATTCTTGAAAATGTAAAGATTTTAATACATAACAAATATATCCCAAATGTAATGCACACAAATCTTTATGCAATATGACTCCCAAAATGACGACACCCAATGTATCCTTGCCCTTGTACCTTATTGACCTGAGAAAAACATGCTTTAAAACATCAACATATAGTTGGTGAATTCACATGTTTAAGTAATGTATAAAGTAGGACCACAAGATTTCATAGTGTAAGACATGTAACATATACAATATCTCAAAATGTAATTACGCTTGCGCTAAGCTCATGACACTGAAGCTACAACATGTATGTATGCAAATTAATGCAAATAATGTGCCCGTGTAGATGTTCAACCCACAACATCCAAAGTCCGACATGGTATACGTTCGTCGTTTCGGTACCGCCGAAACTAGTGAGCGCTACTTACCCGAACGGGGATGTCAATCCCAAATAGATCTATTCATAACATTCACGCTTACAACCAGTAATTAACAGTTCATGATTCATGGGCATACTGGGTTATAGCTACTTAGGCAAACTCGTAATTTATTTAAAGTGTACTTACGTCCATATGTAAAACAATGCATGTTTCTCACCCCGAGAATTGTAAATCATTGGAATCGTATAAAAATGGGGCTATGAACTCACCTCAAGTGAATGGATTGATTATATAAATCAAATAAGTAAATTGTCTCGCGAAATCCGAATGCAACCTAATTAATTATAGGTCATATGAGTATAATGTATTTAATTTAAATACAACATATAAATTATAGAGTTACATCATTTCATTACATGAACATATAAATTCGAATCATGGTCAAGCTCATTTTATTTTATAAATTCATAAAATAAACCCTAGGTGGTGATCAACATAATAACAATTATATAAAATATGTAAATGAATAATTTGAAAAGATTAGAGTTTATATATACCTTAGAAGAGTGTAGGAATATGATGAACACACAATCAAACCCTAATTATAAAACCCTAATTTCTTCTTGATTAAACCCCTGCTAAAACAATACCCAAGCTTCCAATATACAATCACCTTAGATATCACTACTAATAATACTAGTATACTTGAAACCTTTGTAAAAATCAAACTATGGAAACCCTAAAATAATTATTTGAGCCGTGGGTTATGGTAAGAACAAGAGAGAGTTTGTGTGTTTTGTTTACTTGTAAATGCAAAGAGTGTATAAGTCTTCCTAAGACTTTCCATATATAGCCAAGAGTAATATGGAAACAACCTTAATATTACCATGTCTTAGGAGTGGTTTTGGTACAAGTTGTAAGGTGTTCTCTTCCTCCCTAGGAGGAGGGAATGGTCAAATGGTGAGGGAGGGTACATTTTATTAGCCAATTTATAGAAACTTGGTTTAAGGTAGTACTCTTGGTAGTTTACAACTAAGTGAGGTGACATTAGTGAAGAGTTATGATTTATTAAGTATGTTGTATGCTTGGATCCGGCATAAGGGTTTATAGAAGTGAAAAATGATTGGGTATAATAGTGGGTATTTGTTTGAGTATAGATAGGTATAGGTGCTTTCGTGTATGCTTAAATGTATTTTATTGCGAAACGTAAACGTTTTACGTAACCGATAAAAATAAAATATAAAAAGTTATAAATTATCCTCGTAATAATTATATAACACTTGCTTGACGTAAACTTTTACTTGTTTGATGTCCGTTTACGTTGAATGTTAATTTTTAGTTTACGCGATTTAACTAAACGATGAAAATTAAAAGTAAACGCGTAAAACCCTAAAAATAAATAATGGGAAGTGTTGAGTCGTAAAATGACCTGAAAGAACGGATTGTTACAGCGTCGCTTTATAATCTTGAGGCCATCGCTTCGCCCAATCTTCTAGGGTTTCATTGAGGCGGTTACGTTCTGACGCCGTCACAAAAGTCTTGACACCGTCACTTGTAAGCTCAGACGGCGTCGCCACAAATCCAAACGCCGTATCCAGACACTGTACGCACTCTTTGAAAGTCACTTTGTGTAAAGGTGCAATCTTGTCCCGTTTCTTTCTAAATTGAGTCCAAGTCACGTGTATTTCCTCCAAAAGCTTCCCACATGCTAAAAACACAAAAAGAAATGATAAGCATGTATTTTGGGCATATTTGCATGATTTAGGAGGTTAAATGATCCTAAAAAAGTGTATAAAATGACACATCATCAATCGCGTGGGTTGTGGCTTCGGCGTGAGGATCGACTGTACGAGCCTCGATATGGTTAGCGTGAGTTTTTCCTTCGGCTGATGGGATGGCTTGAGCCATTAGCCCCCACCTTCCCCTCTAAAGATTCAATATTATTAGACGTTAATAAATAGAGTACATGACTTGAGTACTAAGCTAACTAATCATGGGCTAAGCCTGAATTACAAAATAATTAAATATAATAAGCCTGGAATGCGGCTGGGTTAATATATACGTGTATATATTACTAGACTATAGACCCGCGGGTTTCGCGAGCGGCATTTAAACATGTTTTACCAACAACATTCTATAAAAATATTAGGCCATGTATGTGGGTGCAAATAGCTTTAATAATTCGATGGATAAAGTTAGGGGTGTTCAGTGTTTGGTTTGACACCGAACAAACTGGAAAATAAACTATACCAAAACCGAATAAAACCAGACCGAAAATTTTAATTGGTGTATGGTCTGGTTTAAAACCGAACCGAAGTATTTAATTGGTGTTTGGTTTGGTTATGGTTTGACAAAATTAAAACCAAACCAAACTGAGAAAATCGAATATCTTTATACACATAAAAAAGTTAATTATATATATATTCATATTTTCTATCTTATTATCCAAACTAGTATTCTTGTGTTATAAAATATCTTTTTAAACTTTTCACTCTTTAAATCAAGCATTGATGCATATCTTATTATCCTAACTAGCAATCTTGGTTCTTATAATTTCACATTACTAAGCAAGAGTGAAGTTTCAAATAGGTTTCGGTGCTTGAAGATGGAATATTCAAGCTAATAACACTACTGAATACTTTTGTCGAAGAGAATTTTATCTTATTTCGCTTCTATTTATTTCCGTTAATTTGTGGAACGTTTAGGTTTCTTAAATTATTTGTATATTTACTTGATCATTTTGTGAGAGTTTTTTATTTGTTAATTTTTATTGAAAACTTTAGGTTTTTATTTATAACTACTAGATTATATATTGGAGTTTATTTGAATATGGTTTTTTTGGTTTTAACGGAAACCAAACCGAATTCTAATTTGGTGTATGGTTTGATTTTTTCCATTTAATAATTGGTTTGGTTTGGTTTTGGTTTTGAGATTGAAGAAATTTAAACCAATGAAGCCTAACCATACAACCCACAAACCCGAAAACCGAACCGATGAACACCCCTAGATAAAGTCATTGTGACTAAACTGTAGATAATTGTGTGCGTAGAAAAGAAGTTGGGTAAATTTTCACAATTAATGTGCTTTAATCCTCTAACTAATACTTTATACAAATTGAAAAAAATTAACCCAACAGAAGATGTCGCATGCCAAGTCATAGTGGCGAGATATGTTCCAATGTGCCTTATTAAGAGAGTTTGTTCCAATGTGATTGAGTAAGAGACTTGGTCTTGAATCATGATGATATAAGTGCTTTGCATACGCTTCCATAGCTATAAGTACATTTTACTATACTTCGGGTTAAGATGTTTTAAATCATTATTAACAATTAAACTCTACAAAATAGACATACTTCGGCATGAAAACATTAAGCATTACTCTTCGAGAAGTATCACTTTTATTGAAAGTGACTGCTTAAGTATAACCGTGATTGCTTAAATACAAACTAAATCGACTTATACTAAGAGTTGATATTGTTACAGGAGCGCAGCACCTCGGGTCACTTTTATTAGGTACAAAACAGTTTTACACTTTATGGTAGAGCTCCCCTACATGACAACTGGAAATATTTGCTAGTTCTGTACTTGCTTCTCCAATATATATCTAGAATTACATAACCTTAAAATTTTCTTGCTTATATTTATAGTCAATCGCCAACGTTCCATCACACCGGGCCTCATAAAACTTAACTAACCATTTACTAATCCTTGCTTGTTTCAGGCTTCCAAACAGTCTTATAACGAATCAAGGTTCCTTGGAAAACCATCAGCTAATAATTCTTTCTCTACTCCTTCAACTGCAAGTGGTAAATACAATATTTTTAGCATAACCAAAAAAGAAAAGTGTTGCATCTGCCACCACATGTTAAGGGGTGTTTGGCATTGAGTTTATAAGGTAAATTGTGTGATAATTGTGATTTTAAGTCACTGATAATCAATTAATATATGTATTCAATTTTTTGCGACCATATCATCACCTACGTATTCAATTTTTTTATACCCGAAAGTGGGTATTTATAATTAAAATAAGTTTAATTGTACTTTGAACACTATAAATGATTATATGTGACTTGAAATCACAATTATCACACAATTTACTTTATAAGGGGGTGTTTGAGATTGCTTATTGAAAATAGATTAGGCGTTTTAAAAACGGATAATCAGATAATCAGTTGCTACAAAACGTGATTTTGAAACAAAGTGTTTGGATATGATTGTGCGGTTTCATATCGCAATAATGAGATAATCAGTTTTTGAGTGTTTGGCAAATCATATTATATAATTTACTTGAAAGGATAAAAATGTTAGCCTGTATTTGTATCTAATATGTGTAACGGGCTCAAGCCCAAGTCTAGAATGTTCTTCATATGTTTATGTATGGTACCGAATATTGTTAATGGAATACATAGATAATTTACCCATCTACATGGTATCAGAGCAAACTTGATCCTAACCCTAATACATCTACCAATTTCTGTAAACTCACACCAAAAACCCTAACATCCTTTTTCAGTCGTGATTTTCTTTAGACGTGCTCAGGTCACGTTCGTTGTTTGGAAGTGAAAGGTCACCTTATTGTTACCATCGTGCTAAGGTCACAGGTTTTTTCCAACGTGCATAGGTCACGTTATGTTTTGTGTTAATCGTGCTAACGTCACGATTGTTTAATACGTGCATAGGTCACGTTTTTCTGTTGGTTCGACATTGATTTGTTTGTTCGACATTCGCACCCTAATAAAACCTAACATCACCACACTAAACATTCAAGATGAAAACTACTGAAGGCTTATTGGCTACATTTTTGGAGAAACTTTTAAACAATTATGGGGCGTCTAGGTCAAATAATATCAGGAGTTTGCTATGACAGATCTAGGTCTGCTTAATTATTTTCTAGGTATATCGGTTACACGTGATTCTTCGGGGTTGTTTTTATCTCAGAAGAAATATGCTATTGAGATTCTTGACAGGGCACATATGGATAATTGTAATCCCAATCGGACTCCTATAGATATTGAGTCTAAACTGGGAAGTAATGGTGATCCGATTTCTGACCCGACTCTTTATCGGAGTCTTGCAGGTTCTCTATAGTACCTAACTTTTACTCGACCGTATATTTCTTATGCAGTTCAGCAGGTGTGTTTTTATATGCATGATCCTCGAAAGCCTCATTTTTCAGCTCTTAAGCGGATTCCGTGGTATGTTTGTGGTACTTTGGATTATGGTTTGTAGTTATTTTCAACCTCTACTACAGATTTGGTTGCATATTCGGATGCGGATTGGGCTGGTTGCCCTACTACTCTTTGCTCGACTTCAGGTTATTATGTATTTCTTGGAAACAACCTACTCTTTTGGTCATCTAAGCGTTAGCCGACGCTTTCTCGTTCCACTGCAGAGACAGAGTATCGTGGTGTTGCCAATGTTGTTGCTGACACTTGCTGGTTACGCAATTTACTGCGAGAGTTACATACTCTTTTATCTTCCGCTACGCTTGTCTATTGTGATAATGTTAGTGCTGTTTATTTATCATGCAATCCGGTTCAACATCAGCGTACGAAGCACATTGAGATTGACATCCATTTTGTTCATGATTTAGTTGCTGCAGGACAGATCTGTGTTCTACATGTTCCTTTGCGTTATCAGTTTGTGAATATTTTCACCAAAGGCTTGCCTTCAACATTGTTTGAAGAGTTTAGATCCAGTTTGAGCATTCGCAATCCTCTCGCTCCAACTGCGGGGGAGTGTTAGCGTGTATTTGTATCTAATATGTGTAACGGGCTCAAGCCCAAGTCTAGAATGTTCTCCATATGTTTATATATGGTACCGAATATTGTTAATGTACATAGATAATTTACCCATCTACAAAAAAGACCAAAATAGACATTTAAATAATATAATAACTAATAAGTATCACCTGTAACAGCTAAAAAAAAGTGGGTAGATAAAATAAAGAAAACATAAAATTTATATTGTAACTTTCTGATAAACTATACAAAGTGATCTACCATACACAACAACATTTTCCATGAAAAAAAGAGAAATAAATAAATAAGAACTGTGTGAAAATAACCAGAGCCAACTCTTGGGGAGTGTCACAAGGACATTGGCACAGGGCCACCAATTTTCTGAAACATTGACTGCATATATGTGTAATATATAATTATTTTATTATTATGTCAATAAAGATTGAGATAAAAAGTCTTGCCATATAAAAGATTGACTACAAATCTAACAACTTGTTGTTTTGTGAGACCAATAAGGGCTAAGGCCCAATAAAAACTCAAAATATCATATATATATATATATATATATATATATATATATATATATATACACAAAGCAAAACGTTTCCCATACTCTCAATATATTAAAAAACTGCTCAACAATCGATTATCTTTTATTTGCGGCAACACTTTTGAGTTTCGACAATAGGGTATAACCTATTAATCCATCACCATTAGGTAATTTTAAAACTTATTATTTTGAATTTTTTTTATGATTTATGCTTTTTTTAAGTACAACTTATTAAGTTTATATGATAGAAGCTTTAATTGTTACAATAAAGTTTTAGATACTTATTAATTAGATTAGCTATACACTTTTTTTAATCTAGCACAAAGTAAATAATATTAGATGTTATGCTTTCGTATTATGTACTACGTAATATGAAGAAACATTATTATACTAATTAGAAATTTGTTGCTATTGTTTCGATATGTTTTAGAAATCATGCCACCTAGAATGAGAAAACACGCATCTAGACACTCAAAGTGTTTAAAGAAAAAACGAAAGAGTCAAATAAGAAAGAATTTGGGTCTATGCATAGATATGTTAAAATAACGTCAAATGTTACAAGCGAGAATCTAAATGTTGATACTAACGATGGCAACAGTAATAGTAGTAATGATGAGAGTGCCGACGATATTAGTGTTGACAATATGAAGACTTATAATATTGATTATAATGATGATGTTGATGAAGTTAATGATGTTGATGATGTTGATGATGTTGATGATGTTGATGATGTTGATGATGTTAATGTTACTGCTAATGATCATGATCGTGTTGAGGATCGAGATGCTAGTGTTAATGTTGATCATGTGGATATATTTGATCCACAAAACTGGGATAGTCTTAGTTCCGACATGATTAAAGTTTTTGTGGCAGAGGGTCCTAAAAGAGATAAGTCTATCGACAAAGGTCCTAAAGATAAATTTTCTCGACGATTTTCCTCGTCTTTGTATACAAGAACTCTACCCAATAATGAGAAGTGTGATAGAGAATGGTTGGTGTATTCAAAAGAGCTAGACAAAGTTTTTTGTTTTTGTTGCAAAATACATAGAAAAAGGATTGAAAAAGGTCATCTTGTCAAGGAGGGTTATGGAGACTGGAAACATCTAGGTACTAGACTAAAAGAACACGAAGTTAGCTTTGAACATATAGATAATATGGCTAAATAGGTTGAGATGCGTCGAAGATTAAAAAAGAATGAAACAATTGATAAAGTAGAGCAAAAGCAATTTGAAAAATAAAGAGATCATTGGGAAAATGTTATCTATAGAATTATATGCATTGTGAAATTTCTAGCCAAACATAATTTAGCGTTTCATGGTTCAAATGAGAGGTTGCATCAAAACAACAATGGGAATTTTTTTAGGTTTGATTGAAATGTTGGAAGTGTTTGACCCATTTATCAAAGAGCATGTGTGATGCATCACGAGTGAAAAGGTTTATGTTCATTATCTAGGTCACAACATCCAAAATGAGTTGATACAGTTACTTGCGCGTGAAATTAGGTTGGCGATTATTGAGAAAATAAAGCAAGCAAAATATTTCTTTGTGATACTTGATTGCACCCCTAATATTAGTCACCAAGAACAAATGTCTATGATATTAAGATATGTGAATGTCTCCTCCACGTGTGTTAGTGTTGAGGAATCCTTTTTAGGTTTTCTAAATGTTGATGATACCACTGGTCAAGGATTATTTGATGTTACACAAGCTGAATTGAAGGCTCTTGATCTTGATATTGATGATGTGCATGGTCAAGGCTATGATAATGGATCAAATATGAAAGGGAAACATCGTGGAGTACAAAAGAAATTTTTAGATATAAATCCAAGAGCATTTTATACTCCTTCTGGTTGCCATAGCCTTAATCTTACATTATGCGACATTGCTAACACTTGTACGAAAGCTAAAGATTTTTTTGCAATCAAATAACGCATCTACACAACATTTTCTAATTCTTCTAAGAGTGGCAAATTCTCAAAGATAACGTGAAAGGGTTGACTCTTAATTCATTGTCTACGACTCGTTGGGAGAGTCGTGTTGAATGTGTCAAAGCTATCAAATTTCAACTTTCAGACATACGAGAAGCTTTAATTCAAGTTTTAGAGAAAGATAACGATTCCGTAATTCAAAGTCAAGCAAAATCTCTAGCAACAAATGAGCTTGATGATTTTGAGTTTATGGTAGCAGTAGTAATTTGGTTTGACATCTTACAGAGGGTAAATTTAGTTAGCAAAAGATTACAATATGATGATATGCTAATCATTGTTGCTATGACAGAAGTGCAAGATTTAATATCTTTCTTCAAGGATTTTAGAGTCACCAGGTTTTCTAACGCGGTTGATTTTGCTAAGAAAATTGCCTTCGAAATGGATAATCGATCCAGTGTTCATTCAAAAGCGCGTTATTCGTGGGAAGAGAAAATTTGATGAGGATTCCGTTGAACATGATGTTATATTATCTGTCGAGGAATCGTTTAAGGTCAATTATTTCTTGTACATTGTTGATCAGGCAATTGTTTCTCTTACAACAAGATCCGAACAATATCAAGATTATGAGGATATGTTTGGTTTCTTATTTACATGTGACAAGTTGAAGCTCTATGATGACGACCGTCTTAAGTCGTGTTGTAGTCGTCTTGAAGCCGCCACTCAAGAATGGTGATCGATTTGATATTTATGCAAATGAACTTTATGTGGAGTTAAGGTCGCTTGATAATTACTTGCGGGGGGGAGGGGTGGATGGATCGGGTGGGGGTCGTGTGTGATGGTATGGAGAGGGTCTCGGGGGTGGGGTAGACGGGGGGGGGAGGGGGGGTAGAGATTGGTGTAGGGTATATTGATGGATGGGGAGGGTTGACACTGGAGGAGGGAAGGTATGGGAATCTCATGGCCAATACCGAGAAGCAATAGAGGTTTAGAAAAATTGACGCTAATGCTATTATTGCATTTAAGATAAACTGAGAGTCCCTTGATGTCCTAAATTTTTTGAAACAAGATGATTGTTATCCTAATGCAATAATTGCATATAGAGTATTGTTGACTATCCCGGTGACAGCGGCATTTGCAGAAAGAAGCTTCTCAAAACTAAAATTGTTAAAGTCATACTTGCGGTCAACAATGTCACAAGAAAGGCTAAATGGATTAAGCTCGATAGCCATTGAGAATGACCTAATGGAGAGTGTTTAACATATGATGATCTAATCAACAACTTTGCTTCCAAGAATGCTAGAAGAATCACACTATTTAAATAGTTAATTTTAATGTTTTGAAATCGATTAAAGGTTTATTATAGTATCGTTGTTTTAATATTTTTGGAATCTTAGTAATACTTTTTATGCATTATCAGTGGATATATTTACTTTTGGTATTTAGTGGGGCCTCAGTATAGTCGTGGTACAGGGCTATCAAAATCCATGAGACGGCTCTGAAAATAACCTTTGTCACATCAAAACTCTTTTTCCTCCATTAACCCATATCACCTACCATATATTGAGACAAACGATTGTAGTTAAAAAAATAATCAGTTTCTTGTTAAATTTCATCCAACAAGATTTAAGGATTGTTACCAGCAATAACAAGAATATGAAGAGGAGCACATTCATTTTTTGGAATTGTAGGAAGGTGATAACAGAGATTGTAGAAGAAGAAGACAAGATCTTGAGGGTTATTTGAGTGGCAATTTGGTAATTTTGCGGTGAATAATTAGTTTTATCAAAACTGCGTTTTGCAGCAGTAGGCCATGAGCTACTTATCCAAAAGTTCGTTTTGAAGCAATGGAAACGCAGAAAAGCACTTTTCACATTTTGATATCCAAACACTAAGTCTTGGATTTTTGCGTTTTGAAGTCACGATAATCTGATAATTCAATTGAAACCGCAACCCCAAACACCCCTTAAATGCAATGTCAAACACCCTTTAACATAAAAGAGACCATGTGACCATTTCGACCAAGCCCACAAAGACATATAATTAGAGGTGACCATTTCGACCTATTTTCTTGTAAATGGGATTTACTCTGGTTATGTTTATTTCTAAAGGGTCAAAACAGTCAGAATAAAATTTTCGGAAAAGAATGAGTCTATCGGATTGAATTGAAAGTCGCTCAAAGTGTAATTTTAATGCAAAAGAAACTCTAAATCAGTTTCATTCAAAACACCAAATGTTATTAAAATCATATACTTTTAGTCGAAAAACACTTAATTTCATATAACATATGTTTAAGGTCAATCCACTGCATACAAAATAATTACTTCTTTTGACCCATTACCCCGCTCAGCCCAACACACCTAATTTGCCACCTTTATAATCAAGCGATGTTTTGTGCTTACCAATCCTTGGCATTCCTTACTTGTTGCTACTAAAGGAAGTTCAGCTAGCTATTGGATTTCCAAAGATATGAAAGATGCTAGCTGACACAATCGTTGAGCTGCACATATAGAAAAGAATCACAACAGTAGTCACAACAAATCAGAATCAAATGATGGTGTTGAATTAAAGAGACTGTCTTACTTGACTGTCAATATAGCACAATACATCCCTCCATAACCCTGTTGTTTTAAACTTCTCTCGAAATAATGTCCAACAGAATATAAGTTGAAAGAAATAATGCACTGTGTTAAAAAAATAATGCACTAAAACTTCAAAAACTGTGACAAAAACAAAATCATCTACCCATAAACATATTTTAGAGCTCAAAATACTTTCATACATTCATTACACTCGTAGTTTAGTATACATACATAATGCATCTGGAATCGCCAAATCATTTTTCACTTGGATAGCCAAACACAAGAAGAAGCGCAGTTTCATCTATCACGTAATAGGAGATACCATGAGTTGGAGAAACTAAGAATCAATGAACTACAGAGTGATGCTTCAAACAATCTATTAAAAGGCCTAAACTTCCCCATAAAATTCAGAAGAGTTGAAACAGGCATATTTGGCTTTTTGCTCGTAGAAATCCGAAACACATTTTAGTCATGTCGTGCAAAATCACATATAGAAGTATAATTCAGATCATTTATATATAGTATAAATAAACACATTTTAGTCATGTTTGATTTCTAATCTGCTCTTAGTTTGCAATTTTACTTTTCGTATTCTCTGAGTGTCAAGAGTAAAAGATGTACATCTTTAGGCTCAACTTGAGTTCCAACAATGGCTCTGTCAATATTATGTTCTAGAAACTCTTATATTATAAAGCAAAAAACCTTTGCCTTAATGTTTCGTAGGCATCCACATTGTAGTGGTCTAATAACTATAGAAATAGACTATAGACCAACGAAATTAGTGGGTGGCAAAAAAATCATCTAAAATACATAAGATTAAAATGCTTATATAAAAGATTCACAATAACGAACGGTTATGTGCTATTATTTTTAATGATGTAATTAAAACAACAAATAAAATTCTTACATTTTGTATGAAGTAGTTCTAAATAATCCAAAAACACCAACTGATGCACTCCAAACACACCTACTGATGCAACACTTGTTGGACAAAACATAGACAATACTCATCTTATTAAAATATGAGTCATGCTACAATAGAATTTGAAATACCGATAACTCCAAATAAAACACTCTAGCATTAAGGCATGTTATTAGGGATTTTGATTGTTAAAAGTAATTCATATAGTAGCAAAAGAAGATTAGTATTAACACTAAAAAAATTACATAACATTTAAAGTGTCTCGCGCCATCAGCTCGTGTTTTCCCGAACTATTTGGGCTGGCAAATTCGGCTTGAGGCACGAAAATGCGAGATGGGGTGTGATCTTGGCGTTTTCATGCTGCGTTTTCCCCCAAAACACGAAAAAAGACCCATACCATGTGCTCTAAGGTTATGATGTGAGCAATGTTTGGTAGGGAAGATTGCCGTAATTTTTGCTTGTTTGAGGAAATAGTGATGTCATCAATAGGGGTGAGGTAATGACAACTGTAAATATGATGTCAATATATAACTTCAGAATAAAGATATGTGCAATTAAAAAAAATTCTTTTATTATATATATATATATATATATATATATATATATATATATATATATATATATATATATATATAGATTCGGGTGGCGGGGCGGGGATGTTATTCCCCGCTACCCGCTCAAACCCGATTAAAATCCTCCGAGTTTAAGGCCCAAATACGCCCCGTAACCCGATAAGCATGCCTCGCCCCGCCCCAATTAGTTCGAGTTTCGAATTTCTTTATCAGATTCTGGTTTTTTTGCCATCCCTAGTCAGGGCCGGATTTAAGCATGTGCGGGGTGTGCGATGGCACAGGGCCTCCAATTTCTTAGGGCCCATTTATAGATCTGTAGCGTTAGCATAAACTCATTTAGTGACGTTTTTGTACAGTAAAATGGTGTTTAATGGAGTATATACGTTTTATAACATTAAAGTTTTTAATGATTTGGGTCTGAGAAACAAAACTTAGACATCATTTCTAATGGAGTAAAGATGCAGTTTCAGCGGAAGGGATGACACAAAACCCAAGTGTTTTGTTTCACTTTTGGTAAATTACAAGTTCAACCCCTACAAATTAAAATTTGTCAATTAAGTCATGTTTCTATGGTATTTTGTTTAGCACTTTAGCATCATTTAAGAAAAAGTCATAATAACTCGAAAATAGAATATATAAAAATTGTATTGTGATCTTCAAAAATTATATTCCTAAGCTACAGCAATTGGTAACAGATATTTTGGCCATAACTATATTTCAAAAAATTTGTACATACATTTACAAAATAACTCATTGTTAGCTTTTGGGATTTAAAGATAACTTTTACTAGTCATGGAAATTTGAATAGATTATATTACAAAAATACATAAGAATATCATAGAAAGAACAAAAAACACAGAATTCACTATCAAAATTGATTAAAGAATTTAGTGTGCATAATTGTTAAGTTTATCGATTTTGTTGCACATATTGTTCAAGGGCCTCTGACATAATACCGCACAGGGCCACCAAAATCCACGGGACGGCCCTGTCCCTAGTTAACAACAACCTCAAAGCGTTTTTTTTTCGTACGTCATAATGTCATATCCCTTTTTATGCAAAAGCATCTCGAAAAACTAGTTTGAATCCGACACGAACTCAACACAACGCGCACGTCCTTATCGTACTAATTAACCAATAACCGTGACCAACTAACAAACTTTGATATGAAAAAGGTTCAATGAATTGATAAAGGTTTATACGTTAAAAAGTCATATAATGCCACAATCAACGCTAGGTGCATGATCCATTAACAAATGTATGTTGGTTGCTTACAAGTGGCTTTTAGAGTTTCAGTTCATGTCATTTTCCATTCACATTTCAATTCAAATTGAACACGTCGGTATTCGTGCAGACGTCAAGGGGTGTAAACGAGCCGAGTTTTATATAGCTTTGAAATGAGGTCGAAACGTTTAACGGGACGAGTTTGAGCTTATATAACTTGACTCGAGTTATTGTTGAGCTTTTCGAGCCTTTATGTGATGTATGTGTATTTTATATATACTTCGAGGCATTCAAACCCGTGTGATGCACCGGCTTTGTTTTTCGATAAAAAACTAAACTTTCGATTATCATGTGTGGTTTGCGGAAGGAGTGAAAGTAGACTATTTATACTTACTAATCATGTATGTAACATTCACAAACAAAATGAAAAGTCTCTTTTGAATACTCATTACTTCATCTTTCATTGAATTCTTGAAGGAGACGAAGATGGTGAGCTTATTTTACAGTATATTTGGACTTAATCTTTTATAATATATATATATATATTCAGTTTGAAACGTGTGACTATGATTAGGCTTTAAGTTAATACTATGACCTTTGTAATTCCATAGTAATAGTACATACGTGAATAAAAAACAAGTCGTGAAGTCATTAAGAGTCTACAATAATTATTAGGACTCAATAATTTATAATATAAGATAAGATGTACGTATATTATAAGGACTAACATGTGAATACCCTAATGTTATTCATTAATGTATCGAGCTTTTCGAGTCGAGCTTCAACCGAATTCAAATCTTTTTCTTCTATTGAAGTCTTAGTTGGTTTAGAAAACACATCATTGCATATTAATTGAGCTTTTCGAGCCTAGTTGAGCCTAATTTAAACTTATGAAGTATCAACTAGCTATCGAGCCGAACATAATATTGTCGAACCCAATTGAGATATGCTAAAATTCGACTCGTTTACATCCATAATTATATGTTCAAGTATCATTTCGACAAGTATGGGATATATTTGTAGTGTCTAGTAATATTATATCGTTATCAGATATCCGTTAATAGTTAGTTTGTCCAGACACCAAAAGGCTTGTAGCTCAGTTGGTTCTCACCTCCGAAAACAACTCATAGTGCATACTGAGAGACAGGTTTTGCGGATAAAAGAATTAAGGGTTCGAGACCTCCGGCTCCTTGCTACTACCAGTTGGTGGCCCCATTGAACCAGGAGATTGCCGGTGACTATTTCTATTTGGGTGGAACAATGGTGCAGGTGAGCCAAAGAGACCCCCTGACAAAGTGTCCCTCGTCAATTCACATTTTTTTTTTATTTGTCGACAGATCAAAATTATCTTTTCAATATTAATACACAATAACAACAATATTACTCAATTTCGTGTGAACACGGTATAGATGATGTGTAAACAGATGATACCTCCTCTAGGGTAAACCCCAAAGTTAGAGGTGCGCAAATCAGTTAACCAGTTCGGTTCGGTTTGAGTCAAACAGGAACCAGTTTCAGTCAACAGGAAGCCGAAACCAGTTCGGCACGAACCTGAACCGGTTTGGAACCGGTTTGGGTATCGGTTCATGCCGAACCGGTTTGCCGGTTTGGAACCGGTTCGGTTCCGGTTAACCTGTAAAACCGGTTTGGTCAGTTTTGGTTTTTTTTTTTTTTTTTTTTTTTTTTTTTAACATATAGGAAATACAACATAAACGAAATACAAAGAAGTCGTGATGACAAGAACGGTTGCTGTTTATTTTTTAAACATATAGGAAATACAACATATAGGAAATACAACATAAACGAAATACAAAATAAAACTAGTAGTATGTGTATTGTCCGTGTCCGTGTGACATAGACCCTCCAGCTCCATCTTGGGTTTCGTCATCTTCTGCCCCGCTGCTCAACATATAATCACGAGGTGGTTCTTCAAAAGAGCCGTCGCTACTAGCATCTAACGCAATTTCTTGATCGGTTAGTTGAGTGGCTTCATTCATTTGCACCTCGTCATTAAAGACACCTTCTTCAACGTCCAAGGGCAGTTCAAGTGGAGTTGTGTGCTGTCTACGCTCATGAGCGTCTAAGTGGTCCTTTAAACACATACACATCTCTAAAGACTCTGCAGTTAGTCTTGTTCTTCGGATTGACAAAATCCTACCACTTGTTGAAAATGCTGATTCAGATGCTACCGAAGAAGCTTGGACACTTAATATATCCAGGGCCATGCGGGATAGAACAGGAAACTGATTTTCCTTTGTTTTCCAAAACCCCAATACATCATAAGATTCATAGTCCTTGGGCTGAAGTCCTCTCACAAAATCTGTTTTGATATATTGCTCATACTCAGAGGACATTATAGGATCACCCCTTGCCTTCTTTTGTTTATGTTGGGTTAAACCGTGTACCATACGAGATAAAGGATCACGACTCTTTTGGGATGAAGAACCCTCAGCAGTTGTTGATTGAGTCTGGTGACTACCATATTTCGTATAATACATATTATACAATCCTTGGAAAGATTCATGAAAATAATCTACGGACCTAGTTGCAAACCCATCATCGGCAAACTCCAAGTCCCTACTTATATTTTCAATCAAATAGTCTACCCCAGATACATTAAAACATGGATTTAAAGCGGCTGCACAAGTAATTATTGGTGGCATGTTTTCAAAATACTTCCTAAGTTTTCTCTTAATCGGTTTAACCATACTTGACAACACCCCCCCCTCAAGTTCTAAATCAGATAATTTACAACTTATGAAAAAAATCTGTTGCAAAACCAATGGAGATGTTGGGTAGTAAACCCCCGACAAAACAACCGTAGCATTTTGAAACACCGCAAGTAATGGGTTTAACATTTCAATACGTCCCCAATATTCATCCGGGAATTTTTTAAACCTTCTACCATTCTTGCTGACCAAAATGTCATGAAAATGACTCAACGTTATTTGCTGTTTCAAACCACTTTCGAACATTTCAAAAGTGGAGTTCCATCGTGTTTCAATGTCCCAATTTGGCGAATAACAAGGTTTTTCTGCATCGTGACAAATTTTAATATACCGTCTACGGTTTTTCTCACCAGATTTGAAAACATCTTTTAACATTTGTTTGAAAGCCTCTTTCATTTGATTAACTATGGGGACCTTTAAACCAGCTTGCACAACCAAGTTAATGATGTGTGCAACACAACGACTATGATAAAATCTACCCCCCATTGGTGGGTTGTATTTTAATCTTAGTTTATTCATGGCCGATGTGTTGTTGCTGGCATTGTCCAAAGTAATTGACAAAATTTTATCTTTCAAACCATAAACGACAAAGACTTTTTCTAACATATATTTCAAGTTTTTACCGGTGTGCTCAGACGAAAACTCTTCGAACGAAATGACCCGCTTCATCATTTGCCAAGTACTAGGTTCAATCCAATGTGCGGTAACACACATGTAAGAACCGGGCAAATTATGAGGAGCGGACCATACATCCGTTGTTAGGTTGACCCTAGTATTTAAGTTAGCAAAACCATCAATTGTTGCTTGTTTAGCCGCTACCCATAGTTTCATTGCATCACGTTTTAGAGTAGAACGACTTACATGAGTGTATCGCGGTTGCATAGTGTTTTGGAACACCCTCGTTGTCTGCTCGTGGTCAAAGTGGTTGAATGGTAACCCCCGTTGAATCACCAACCCCGCGAATTGTTCACGAAGATAATCCGGATTGAACATGAAAATTTGCCCATCTCTTCCCATCGACGTTTGCCCCGCTTCCGGATTCTGATTCTGCTGCGCCTTTAATACTTCACAATGCGGATGAGTTATATGATTCTTCAACGTCGTGTTGGAACCCTCCGAGAAGAAATGAAAGCAATACTTGCATTGTGCTTTTTTATGACCGTTGGTCATAATGCACATGTTGAAGTCTTTCCAAACTTCGGGGGTTCGATTGGTTGGTATGATTTCACGAATTGTCGGTGCACTTGTTGAACCAGCACCGGTAGTAGCTGAGTCTGAGGCGGATTGACTTGCCATTGAGGTGGATAGGTTTTTTTTTTGCTTAAGAAGGATTGTATGTAATGTAAGTTGTGATTTAAGTTGTAATACAACACCCTTATTTATAGGATAAGAAAATCAGTTATCCTATCCAGTTATCCACAAGAAAATCTAAAAAGATAAGAAAATCTGATAAAGTAAATTCCCGGGACCCATTTTTATCCAATAAAATCCGGGTCGGGTCCAAACCGGTTCCAAAAACCGGTTCCAAAACCCGGTAGTCGAACCGGTGGCGGCTGAAAAAAGCCAAACCGGTTCCAAACCCCCGGTTTGGCCAAAAACCGGAACCGGTTTGGTCAAAACCGGGTTTGACCGGTTCGGTTTTCGGGTTGGAACCGGTTTCCGGTTTGGGAACCGGTTTTTTTGCTCACCCCTAACATTAGTTTAACCAAAAACTACCATTCACAATCATTTATGATCAATCAATTTTATCCACATCACTTTCTCTTAACTACACCAACCTCTTCATTCTTAACCACACGACTTTCACACTCGTCCATGTTCTTGATTGCATTCACAATAATCGAAATCCTTGTTTGTTCATCATTCTCGGTTTGGAACTTGTAAGCCATTCACAATCACTTACTTCACATATATCTTAGACACTGGGCTACATGGAATGCAACCTCTAAGTGCCAAATAGTAAATTATATCTCAAATTCTCAACAGCAAAGCATAGAAGAATAAGGGACATTAAAACCGTGCTAATAATTTTAACACATGTACAAAGAGTTAGGAGAGCACCATCTTTATAAAGAGGTTCAAGTGACGTGTCAGTGAGATACTTGCATGCCTGCATTTTTAAGACCTTAAAAAAAACCTAATAACCAAGTTAACTTAAGTCACATGATTAATAAGATTTTGCTGAAAGTGTAATTTAAAAGAGCATACATTTTAATAATAATTATCACATGTAAGTGCAAACAAGAATGGAAAACAGGCTGCAAGTGTGTTAAGAAGGTCTCGGAGAGATCAAATGATGTCAAATTTGGAAGTCGACACAGAGATAAGAGTCCATCAGAACCTACAAATGGGCATGAGATCAGTATTAGTGACTCAATCAAGGGACATGAAGTAGTTGCAGATAAAAAGTTGTCTTTAGTTGGCTGCATATATGGAATACAAAACATTAGCATATTATAAGATATAGAAAGAAAAGAGTCAGCCAACGAATATGAGGGAGAGAACAATAAATTCACATGACATGCAAAAGGAAGTGTCCAACAATGTTAAAAGTAGGTAATTTATTAATGATCCTGATAAGGCACCACACCCCTTCACTTCAAGTAACACCATGGTTGGTGCTTGAATCTTTAGTACATTAAGTTATAACATATTCCAACATTAAGAGATTGAAGACCAACCTAGCAGATGAAAAGTGCGAGAAAAGTTATCAGTCGTAACCAGTCAAGTGGTTACCAAAAAAAAATACATACATAAAAATAGAAATAACATTCTTTGTTTTGAGTAATACAGAGGCACTCAGATTTAAATTTTTTGTTTGGTGAACATCTAACTTTATAGTAAATGAAATTTATAATATTCAAAACATTGTTTATTTTATCAATGAAATAAAATCACATAAAAAATTAAGATAGCTACATTTACATGTTCAACCGCCACTGAACCAGGTTAAACGCTGAGATTCCAATCTTAATCCATGCTTTAATTTTGGTGTAGTCGTTATAGTATCAAGAAAAGGCTTAAAGTGCCAAAAATGTATTACATTTTATATGGCACAAATTGGTTGTTGTGCTATGCATTACTTTATGACCAAAATTCTACAAAGCATGGTAAGTGACTACCAGCTTGGACCATATTTCCTAAATGACATTTACTTCTGTAACCAAATTAGAACTTGGAAAATAGTTGATAGCCATGTATCTGCAATTACTTATTGTACTTCACGTTATGTCTAGCGTGCCCCTAAACTAAGTTGCATTTTTATCAAGCCCTTCATCTTTCACTTACATCAATTTAAAACAACAAAAATATCCTTCTTAGTTACAACATATATGTTAGCATGTTATCACATCTATCACTTCTATCAAACCCCGAAAGGTGCAATTTCCCAGTTTATCTTCACCTAATCTAAAATCAACTAAAAACAACAAAAACGCAATATTTAAACAACATGAATACAATCAAAATCACATGTGATTCTTCATCAAAACTAAAATCAACTAAAAACAGCAAAAAACTCAGAAAAACACAGCTACATTCATTATTTACTACTTTCACTAATCGAAACTAAAAACTGAAAATCAAAATATACACTACAACAATTATAGTCATTATCTAAGCACTTCTACTCATAATCAATCAAAATAACCGTAAAATAGAAGAAAAAAATAAAAAAAAATTACCAACAACAACATCCTTAATTCGAACAGATGATGAATCGATCTTTGCTTTATCCGTACTCGCTGCTATTTCATCTCGTAAATCCGTTTTTCATATAATTTGGGGGTAAATTTAGGGTTTGAATGATTGAAGTTAGGTGTGAGTTACGAGTGTGAATTATTGAGTGTGTGTGTGTGAGAATTGAGTGTGTGTGTGAGAGAGAGTTACTACGTAGGAGTTGAGAAAGAAGTGTAGACGAAAAGACCATGTCGCCCTCGTGTGTTATTACTTTCGTGGTAATATAAATAAATAGTTTTAATCTGAGCCATTGATATAGATAAAAATGAAAGGCTGAGATGTGTTCAACGGATCTATAATAAAAGATAGGTCTATGTTGAACTTTTACCGTAGTTATTAAGCTATATTCATACAACAAAATAAATGATATCATAGTAATTCATGGGCCGGACTATATATCACCTTAAGATATATGGTTGACAAATTTATTTCACATGTCTTGAAGACCTGTATCCATAATTATAACGACAGACAACTTTCACCCATCTAGTAGGAGAACCTACTATATATCACCTCAAGATATATGGTTGTCAAGAGCACCACAATCACCGTACATAGCTTTAACTTCCTCATGAGAAATACCAATCCCTATGAGTTTACTCTTATGAATATTAATCTTGAGCCCTGAAGCCAAGAAAAAACATTTAAGGACATGCACAATAGTAATAAAATTCGCCTTATCCCATTTACCAATGAAGATAGCATCGTCAACATAGAACAAGTGAGACAAAGTCAAAGAGCCATTTATGCGAATGCCCTTAAATAAACCTGCACTCAAAATATTGTTGAACGAAAGATGCAAACTTTCCATGACTAAGATGAAAAGAAAAGGAGATAAATGGTCTCTCTACTTCAATCCTTTATTGAATTTAAAATCGGAAGTCAGACTTCCATTAACTAGAATAGACCCCATAGCAGAATTAAAACACCCTTGAATCCAACCTCTCCATTTAGCTCTGAAACTGAATTTATCTAAAATATCATCTAGATAGTCTCATCTAACCGAGTCAAAAGCCTTTTCGAAGTCGACCTTAAAGATCATAGCTTTAGATTTATTGTATTTACACCACGATATAAGCTCATTAAGAATGAAAGGCCCGTCCAGAATTTGCCGGTAAGAGACGAAAGCCGATTGAACATTACTAATGAGATCCGAAATAACAAAACTTAAACGATTAGTCATGATCTTAGAAATGATTTTATAAATGCTACTAATCAGTCTAATAGGACGAAAGTCCTTAATGACCTTAGCATCTTGCTTCTTAGGAATAAGAGTAACGAACGAGGAATTGCACCCAGGAGGAAACTTACTAGAGACGAAAAATTCTTGGACCGCATTAACCACATCTTGATCAATGATCTTCCAATATTTACGAATAAAATCAAACGTAAAAGGACCCCGTATAAAAGTCCTCGTTATCTAACGACCAAACGGGCAAACGATATTGAGTATAGAGACCAACGATGTAATTTACCCTAAATATAATATAAGATTTCGGCTAAGTTATATTAGACATTTAATGAATACAATGCATTTACTCGTATTTTGAAACACAAAAGAGAAATAATCCCTCAAGAGTAAAATAAAATATTCAAAATTGGTCATGCTTATTGTAGAATATTATTTGTGAGTTTATGAGGTTATATCTATTCATCTAATCTTTAGTAACAAGTTCGGGTTGAGCCTATTAACCTTATAAATGCATTTCACTTATAACCTCCTGTAATCATCAATCAATAATAATTCTTCTCTTCTCCTTAACATTCTTTGTTCTTGTTCATCTATACTAATATATAAAGGAAAATTAGGATTTTCTTGAAAGTGAAATGTGAAAAAGTGAAAAGTGAAGTCTTTATCTATTTATGGAATGTCTTAATCTATTTTGTGAAATGTGAAAGTGAAAAGTGGAAAAATGTCTTCCAATTCAGGGTTAAGAAAAAATGGAATGTCAAAACTGGAAATGAAAATTTGGAAACTATACAAAGCCATAATCTATTTATGGAATGTCTTAATCATAACTCCTTATAAAGGAAAAAGTGGATACCCTTGAAAAGTGAAAAAATTGAATTTCTTAGGTTTCGTTTGTTTTTTAGAGGTTTTACCTCTTCATCTACAAGTCATGTCTGCAGAAGAAGAAGTATATCTAAAGTCTTTATCTGCAAGAAAAATACCGTTTGTTTTTGTTCTAATTAAGTACTTCTTTCATTTTTGTTTATTTATCTTTTTACTAGTGTTTTTTACGTTTTCGTCTTTTTTTTACGTTTTGGTTAGTTTTCGTCAGTTATTTTACGTTTTGGTCAGTTTTATACGTTTTCGCTAGTATTTTTACGTTTTCGCTAGTATTTTTACGTTTTGGTTAGTTATTTTACGTTTTCGTCAGTTATTTTACGTTTTGGTCAGTTTTATACGTTTTCGCTAGTATTTTTACGTTTTCGTCTGTTTTTCACGTTGTCGTACTTTTACGGACGAAAAGTTGAAAAAACGGAGGAAAACGTTAAAAACGTGCGAAAACGTAAAAAAATGAAGGAAAACGTAAAAAGACTGGCGCAAACGTAAAAAGACGGACGCAAACGTAAAAAGAAGGGCGAAAACGTAGAAAAAAGTAAGAAAACATAA